>APFE031537755.1:110795-166645 GCA_000404065.3 Pinus taeda | reverse complement strand
TATATCCTCTTCTTTTGACTTTCTTGCTCCTTTTCTTCTTCCTCTTCACAATCTATGTAGAATAATTTCTTCTCAGCACACTTATGACCTTTAGTGTATTTGCTATCACAATTGTAACAAAGCCTTTTGCTCTTTTTTCTTCCAATTGTTGTGGTGTCAACCTTATAGGTTGTGGAAGACTAGGGGCAACAACACTTCCATCTTTATAGTTGTGAGTGGTATGCTTCCTGGTTGCCATAATTTTGCTTTCCGTTTTTCTTGCTAACCTAAATGCCTTCTCTAATGAATCAGGTTCCCACAGGCGAACATCATGTTGGATATTATCCTTTAAAGACCCTATGAACACATCAATCCTATGCTCCTCTGGAATATCTTTTACCCTTATGTTCAATTTTTGGAACTCCTCAATGTGCTCCATTATTGAACCCTTTTGTTTGAGACTTATCAATTGGCTAAAAAAAATGTTGCTTTTTGTATCCTCATAATGTGCTATCAATTCTTCCATAAAAATTGCCCAAGTGATAATTTTTTTACGAGAGCAAAGCCATTAGTACCATACAAACTGATTTGGTTCCAAATATAAAGTTGCCATACGTACCTTTTGTGTGTTTTGCACATTATTGAGATCGAAAAATTGCTCCATCTGTAATATCCATGTTGCGGGATCCTTGCCATCAAACTTCCTCATATGGATTTTTGGAATATGGTGGGTCTTCGATCCAACATTAGAGTCTATGGAATCATGATTAACATTTCTTTTGTTCTCATCATGAGTTTCCTTTACTACCCTTTCACCCTTAGTGACCCTTTCTTGTAGCGACTTATTCATATTTATCTTCAATTCTTCCATGGCTGTCTTCAAATCTATCTTCAAATCATCCATATTAGCTTCCACGTCATTCATCTTAGCTTCTACACCTTTCTTTAAACAATCCATCTTAGATTTTGTTCCTTTTTGTGCAAGTGACACTTGTTGCACTTGGTCTCGTAATTTTGATATATCATGTTGCATTTCTTCCTCTTCTTCATGAGTCATGCTAGAGCTTTCAGGTCGTCTACTAGGTGTTTCCATTTTCTTTCTTCGGGGCATCAATTATTGATAATATTGCTTCACTATGCCCTTTGAATTCCTTCCAAATAATTTTTCAAACCAAGCTTAAGAAAACATTTAAAAAAATATACACACCTTTTTTCACTTTGTAGGAGCTCGATCTTGCCTCTGATGTATCTCTGTAATTTTGGATCATCCAGTTCTAAAATTGTGACCTACAATAGCCCTTTGTGTCCTCTTTCCAATGCCACCAGTCTAGCCCAAATTGGATTCTCCAATGAAGAGTTATACGAAATCTCCCATAGTGACCTGATTATAGACTAATTCAGTTGAGCAAACGAGTACGACATGCCACGTATCCCTGTTTTGACCTTTGGCTCTGAACAATATATACAAGAAACTACAGTCTGTCCTCGTTCTGTGCCTTCTTACGAAATTTCAATCTGATGCTCAGAGAAAAAGTTATGATGATTTTCCCCAGGTCACCTGTTTTGAATGTAATTGAGGAATCTACAAAAGAACCAACTTCCTCAGTTCATATCTCCGAAAATATAGCACGAAAAGCTTTGAAATTTAGACTTGAGATTCAGTGCGATCTCTTCTCAAATGGGTTTTTTGTTTTAGCTTCTGAAATGTCACAGAAAAAAAGATATCGAAAATACCACGATGACATGTTTGGAGCAGTGAAACCCTAGAATCCAACGCTCTGATACCAAATGTTATGAAACCAGCTCAAGAGAAGATAGTAAAGATAGATCAACACCTTAGAATTTAGCCTCTTCAAGGGGGCAACCTCCTTTTCATTACATAAATGAACAATAATTCGATGTTTGAAATGATAAAACCTCCTTTCTATATATATAAGTCTAAGGAGTCACAATATAACCCAGCCGACCTAACAATAATAATATAAAGCCACAAAAATAACAATAGAGGGATGCTATGGGGCACAGTAATAACAATATGGGGCCAATAGGGGCACAACAATATTAATAAGGGGTACAACTACAATAGTAATGGGGTAATCACTAGTATTATAGGGACCCAACAGGGAAGTTAATTAATTGATCTTGTAGGCCTTCATTTGCTTTGTGTAATTGCCTCATGGACATAGAAACATATGGTAAAACATGATCAATATACATTTTTTCCAATCAATCATCATACTTCTGCAACCTTTCTTCTACTTACCCTTTGCTTATCCTATCATTTTTTCTTCACTTAATGAGTGCATTTAAGCTAGCAAACCATTTTCCTTTCTTTTTATTTTTAAAAAAGAAAACTATCTAATTCTATCCTTACAACATCCAAGGGCTCAGATTAAACTGATGAACACCTTATTAATCTCTACCTAACCACTGATCTGCCAAGATTAAACAGTTTGGCCAGATCTTTATTCTCTAATTATAACATCAAATTTAAAGCGTGAAGCAGTGAAGATTAAACTATTTCACTATCATGGGTTGTGGCATTTATGATAAGCTGTGCACAACCATTATTTTCTAGAAAAAATAGTAGTGGAATTTAGACTTGCTCATTTTCAGAGTTTATTTGTTTTCTTTTCTTTCTAACCTAACATTTCCTTTTGTCTTGATTTTTTAAGACATCTAACCTAACATTTTCTTTGATATGGACATCATCATCAAGATATTTTCAAAAACATTTTATTCAATATTGTTATGTCCATATCCTAAGTTAACATTTTTTTCAATTTTTTTTTTTTGTTATATTTATTCTATCTTATCAAAACCAAAATATGTTACAACATAAGGTAGCAAAATTAGCTAAGTATTGGCCATAGTGAGCTTGTGAGGTAGTGATATATATTGTGTTTGTTCCAAGATTGTTTAGGTTGAACGAGAATTATATTTTCTTCTCTATTTCTCTGATCTAATGCAATATACATATAGGAAGGGGTTTTGAGTAGCAAGATTTCCTCTTAGGTAAATCTATGAGCATATGTGATTAAATCTTGTCTCATGTTTTATGATTTCTCGATCGATTAATTGTTTCTGATGATGAGTAATGTAGATTCAAGTCATTTGTTTTAATAAATTACATAAGCAGTTTTACTATACAAGGAATTTCTACATGGTATCAGAGTAGGAATCACAATAGAAGAGAATAATTCAAGTTTGTCTTTGTAGGTAAATCAAATTTGCAGTATCATTCTTCAGATCCAATAGGATGTCGTTCTATTAATTGAGACTCTGGTATGCCCTTGAGGGTAGCTCGAATTATATTGCTTGGATGGACAAGATGAAGAAAATTTTGGAAGATAATGGGCTGAAGGATTTCATAGATAATGATCTTCCTAAGCCTCCAATAACTGATGCTCAAGATCTGGTAGAGTGGAATAAATTTGTGGCAAAGGCAAGGAGGATCATACTAGAAGGAGTTGAAGATCATATTGTCTTGAATATCCACAGGAAGGATACCCAATATGTAATGTGGAAATCCTTGATAAACTTGTTTCAGAATAGTAGTGACTAGAGGAGGCTGGAACTAAATGACAAGCTTCAAAAGATCAAGATGGAGAAGGGAGACACAATACCACAGTACCTAAGTAGGTTCACCCAATATTGGGATGAACTTGGGATTGTTTGCATTACAATTGTTGAAGATGATCTGGTAAGCCTAGCACTTCTTTTCTTTCCCAAGAGCTGGCGCAACTACCAAGATTCGTTAAATTGGAGGGAGAAGATACCAAATTAGGAGAAATTGTGGTTTGAATTGGTGCAAGTAGAGATAAGGTAGAACACCGGAGATGGAACCTCATCCAAGCATGATGTTGAGGATAATCATGCCTTGGATGGAAAGGCAAAGAAATGGAAATGGAATAAATCCCAATCAAAAGGATATTTTGGTCAGGCATGCAAGAGAAGGACTTGTCTAAGATTAAATGTTTTCACTTTCATGACCTGTGACACTATGCTACAAAATGTCTGCACAAGAAGGCTGACAAGAATTCCTTAGGAGGAGTGGCACATGAAACTCTAGCTGCACAATTTGAGTTGGATTTCACACTCATTGCATGCATGATGACATCGGTAATGGGTAGTGTGTGGTATCTATATAGTGGAGCCTCATTCCATATCATAGGAAATAAATATTTTTTTAGTGACTTGGAGGAGAAGGACCTCTAGGTGCACATGAAGATGGGAGATTATGGAAGGTATAGCGCAACCAATATTGGTACAATTACTTTTCATAGGAAGTCTAGTTCTCCTCTCACATTAAAAGATTTCATGTGTGTTCCATGTCTGAAGAAGAATTTAGTTTCAGTTACTATGATGGAATGCAGTGCATACGATGTGATATTTAGCAAAGGAAAGGCTTTCCTTAGATATATTTCCATGGGACAAGTGAAGTGGATTGAGGTTTGGGTGAAGAACCTCTACAAATTGGAAGTAGAATATTGTGCTTCCTTGTGCATGAAAGTAGAAAAGGTGCAGAGCTGAGTCATCAGTGAATTATGGCATAGGAGAATTGGTAATTTCCACCATGTAGATTTGAAGATCATGCAACATATTTCTAGAAGACTTCCAAAGGGTGCACTAGAGTAGCAAGATACATGCAAAGGGTGTACACTGGGGAAGTACACCAAATCTACCTTTCATGATAAGGACACAAGAGTGCAAGTAGTCCTTGAAATAATTCACTCAGATCTGTATGGACCTTTCTCAATAGTCTCCATGGCCAAGCACATGTATTATGTGATATTTGTTGATGATTTCTCATGTAAGTGCTGGATTTTGTTCATGTAGAAGAAAGACTAGACATTCTCCAATTTTTGTGAATTTAAAGCACTTGTTGAGAAAGACACTAATAGGAAAGTGAAGTCTCTCAGGAGTGATAATAGTGGTGAATATGTATCAAATGAGTTCAAGATTTTTTTTTTGTATCATAAGGCATTCGCAAGGAGTTAATAGCACCCCATAACCCATAGTAGAATGGGCTGGTTGAGAGGAAGAATAGAAGTATTGTGGGAGCTGTAGAGGTGATCTTGCATGATCAGGGCCTACCATTTCACTTGTGGGCTAAAGCATACAACACAACTATATATGTGCAGAACATGGTTCCTCATCAAATTCTTAAGATGAGTACACCAAAATAAGCTTTTCTAGGGAAGAAACTAGATGTGTCAAACTTCATGATATTTGGTTCATCAGTTTACTATCATGTTACCAAGGATGTAAGGAAAATTCTAGATCCGATAGCTGAGTTGAGCATATTTGTGGGGTACATTGGTACACCCCACAACTATCGGGTGTACCTACCATATTATAGGATGAAAGTTGTTCGTAGAGATGTGAAATTATATGAAGAGAAGGCCATGAGATGTTCCCTTGAGAGGCAACTTTAGTTACATGTAATTGAGGAGATTTTGACTCCAAAGGAAGAACCTCAGGATGATGTGGAGTAGCCACAAGTAGAGGCACAGGGAGTGGAAGAACCCACTCATTCAGATACATCTAGAGATGGAAGGAAGCACACTAGTGAAGCTAACAAATTATTGCATGATGTTAGAGAGAATGTGGAAGCACGCACATCATAGTGCAGGAAAAGGAGGTCACAAGATCGATACACTAGGTACATGGCTTTGATAAGTGATCCAGTTGAGATAGAACCATCCTCATTTGAGGAACCAGTGTAGAAGCTAGTATGGGTTGATGCCATGGTAGAGGAATATGATTCCATAGTCAGAAACAATGTTTGGGAAGTTTTCCCAAGACGAGAGAACACGTTAGTGGTATGTTCAAGGTGGATCTATGAGGTGAAGCAAGCAACATATAGAAGCATAGAGAAACAAAAGGCTAGATTGGTGACTAAGGTGTTCTCTGAGGTGGAGGAAATTGATTATGAGGAGACCTTTTCTCCAGTAGCAAGGTACTCTTCAATCAGATCAATTCTAGATCTTGCAGTGCAGATGGGATGGAGGATACATCAGATGGATGTGAAGACAACATTCCTCAATGGAGTGATTGAGGAACAGGTGTAGATTGAGTGGAAGAAAGGATTTGGGACCTTTGATAGAGAGTCACATGTGTATAGACTCAAGGGAGCATTGTATGGATTGCAACAAGAACCACTTGCTTGGTACACCATGATCAATGATTATTTCATCAGGTTGGGCTTCACCAAAGCAAAGCAGATGCAAACCTTTACCATATTGTGGGTGAAGGTAAACTATTTATTATATTATTATATGTTGATGATTTAATTCTAATAGGTGATGAGAATTTTGTCAAATCTTGCAAAGATTATCTTGCAAGAGAATTCGAGATGAAGGACCCGAGGCTCATGCATTATTTCCTTGGTATGGAAGTATGGCAAGGAGATGGGGAATTGTTTGTCTCTCAAGGAAGGTATGCCAACAAGATACTGAAGAAATTTCAGATGGAGACCAACAAACCCATGGATACTCCTCTACCAAGGAATTGGAGGAAGGATGATGCTACTTTAGGTGAAGTAGTGGAGACATTATTTACAGGAAGCTTGTGGGTTCAGTTATGTATTTGGTGAAAACATGACCAGAAATGTGTTATATAATTAACCAACTTAGTCAAGCAATGGTTAATCCAACCAAACTATATTGGAAGGCATCCAAACCTATGTTGAAATACCTCAGAGGCACCACTCAGTTTAGTCTTTGGTATAGGTGGATAGAGGGAGTGAAGATGAAAGGCTTCAAAGATCCAGATTGGATGGATAGTCCATCAGACAAGAAGAGAACATTAGGAGGCATCTTCAATATTTTTTCAGCAGTCGTTTCTTGGCACAACAAGAAGCAGAGATTAGTTGCACTCAGTTCAGTAGAAACAGAGTACATGGTTTCTAGTCAAGAAGCTTGCGAAGCTAATTGGCTGAGGAAGATTCTTGTTGGGTTATTTGGTTAGATGATGGATCCTAATGTGATTTACTGTGAAAGTTGGAGTTGTATCAAAATATCTAAAAATCCATTTTTTCACGATCGATCCAAGCATATCAACATCCGGTATCACCATCTACGAGATTATGTGTAGAGGGTAATCATGTTGTTGGAGTACATTCCTATAGAGGAAAAACATGTAAATATTTTGAATATGGCATTATCAAGATGTAGAGTTGAGTTCCATAGAGGTGGGATCACATAGTTTCTTTCTTTTTTAGAGGCAATGTTGAAAATGCTAACAAGAAAATCCTAATTTAATTTTTCCCTTGAATGAAATTAGGAGAAATTTGTAATTTCACATCACAAGACAACAAAAATGAGTTAAATAAGTTAATTTCACTTATTTGGCTTAGTTAATTTGAGTTGAGGGCCTAAATTGAGTCATGTAGAGTGGGTCCTAAATTTAGAATCCTAGGTTGAGTTTAATTTGAGTTGTAATAGTTTAACTCAGTTAAACTGAGTTAATGTTAGTTAAACTAGTTTGAATTGTTGGAGGAACTAGTAGGAGGTCTAGTAGTGGGGTGCAAATTCATGTGTTCAATGTGTTAACTAATAAATCAGCCATAATTAACGCATGCATGCATGAAATTTGAGTTACCTAATTGAGATTGGAGTTCAAGGGCAGTGTACTATAAGTTGTAAAATTTTCTAATTTGTACAAGTGGTGCATGTAGTCAAAGAAGGACCTATAGGGATTGCACAATTTAGGATGGGTATTTCCCTAATTAATATGGGGATAATTCCCAAGGAAATAGTGCAAGGAAATAGGAGCTTGGTAGGTAGCAGAATTGGCTATGTATTAGCCAAAGTGATCTAGTGAGGTAGTGAGATAGATTGTACTTGTGCATAGATTATTCAAGTTGAATAAACATTATATTTTCTTCTCTATTTTTAGGATCTAATGCAATATATAGATATGAATGGGTTTTGAGAAGCAAGCTTTCCCCTTAGGTAAATATTTGAGCATATGTGATTGAATCTTGTCTCATATTTTGTGCAATATTGATTGATTAATTATTTATGCTGATGAGGAGAGTGGATTCAAGTCCTTTTTTTAGCAAATTACATAATTTGTTTGAATCTACGAGGAATTTCTAAAAAGTTTGGTATAATTTGCTATTTAGATTTTTCAAGGATAAGTTAGGGAAGCTCCCCTTACTTCATAAAGGCCTAGCTTGGATTGACTTGTAGGATTTTTCCCATTAGTTGGGATATCCTTTTCTTTAGTCTAAAGAGTGGGGAAAGTCTACCGAAGTGACAATGGGTGGATTTCCTAAGATTTTCCTTTCGGCTCTCCT
The DNA here is from genome assembly GCA_000404065.3 of Pinus taeda. NCBI lineage: Eukaryota > Viridiplantae > Streptophyta > Pinopsida > Pinales > Pinaceae > Pinus > Pinus taeda. The sequence continues at coordinate 158,361 of APFE031537755.1, read as the reverse complement.
GTTGGGTAAGGACTTTTCCCTCTTGGAGAGAGTTTGAGCAGTAACATTTTGGTGTTATTACCAAGGAGAAAATCCAATTATCGAGTTAGGAATTTTAGATTTAATCTATAATAATATTTTAGATATATTTATTTGGTGACTCCATAATACAAACCTATTCCTAAGAGATTTATAAGATCATCGTCTCAAGGTACTCTCCTTTTAATTTTTGAACTTGAAAAGTTTTACCATAATAAAAACAACAAGTCTAAGAATCCTAGTGGTATAGCATCCAATAGTGTTGGAATGTTTCCCAAACCCATCAAGCAATGATAACCATATGGATGGATGAATTTAATAGGTTTTTCAACTTCACGGATAATCAAGTACAACCTTACAACATTCTTAAAACTATTTTGATGTGTTACCAACTTTCCAAGGAAATAACATTGTATATGTTCATATTTATTATGCATATTTCAAGCATATGATCTTAAGATCTCTGGGGATAATAGTAATGAAGATATAAGGATGATATTTCTTTCACTATCTTTGGACAATGATCCCATGGATTTGTTTAAAAATCTACCTAGAAACAACATTGGAACATTTTCTCAAATGCAAGACACTTTTGTGGAAAAATCGTGTTAGATAAAAGACAATAGGCATTTGTTGGTTTCCTGTAGTTCAACCAAAAGAAATGAAAATAAGATTATTGAAGATTTTGCTAACATACTCAATCAAATTATCTGAAAATCAAATAATACATTAACTCCCATGAGTAAGAAATTATTATCGCTTACTTGGATGCATTTGAAGTTGAGTTAGGATTTAACTTAAGGCAACAAGAGCCTAGAAACCTTACAATTGCACAAGATATTGCTATCAAAGTTGAGAATAATATGATTGTAACTAGGATATCCATCCAAGAAAACTCCTCTAGGAATAATAATGAACCTAATAAAAATGTTTCCAAAACCACTATACTTGAGAATGAGATTATGGCTTATTAATCTAATGTTATGAAGAGGATGGATGCCAATTTTAGAGGGAAAAAAAAATTAAACTCTTCAACAACGAAATTAGGCCATGAAAAATAAGATAGTATTTTAGGAAAGATGAGATCAAAAAAAAAAATTCAACCAATAGGTAATGGTTGGGACAAGTTTAAACAACCTAAACACTCTTAAAATTAGTGAATTCCAAACTCTAGTGAGGAAAAGGATGTGGTTGAACGACAAGCCTTTCCATGGTGTAATCCTTGTAATTTTCCACATAACCAATAAGTTACTCAATTGGAAATTTAGATTTATAATGATAGGTCAAATTAAAATATAACCTATGTTGATGACTCTCCAAGTGTGATAAATAATGTTTCAAGTGATTAAATAAAGGAGAAAATATTTAATCATGGCACCATTACTAGGTCCTTGGCAGAAATCCATCTCAAGAGGAGCTCAACAAAAGAATGTGTGAGAAGGATTGTGTGATATATCAACAAAGGGGAAAATAGGTTCAATAAAAACCCTCAAGTGATTCAAACCAAAGTACTTTTCAAAGAATTTAATTATCTATTAAAAAAAAAAATTCACTCAAACATTAATTGTCAACTAGTGTGTTTGTAAACATCGAGATGATACAGTATATGTGTAGAATTCAAGGAAATGATAGTATTTCTCTCCAACTATTGCACACATGTATTTCACCACTCATCCTGCCATTTGGTGAGGGATCTTAAACTTGCATCATAAGTTGTCGGCAGGTTGGCAAAGATGGAGGTAGACCTAGTTGACTATATGAAGGACCTGTACGTATCTGTGCCCATTTGGACCACATCGCCTCCTACCTTGTTGAATGCATCACTGTCTCTGCACCCAATCTCCCTTGTCGATTACACCATCATTTACAACTGACCCTAGCTCCTCATGTTTGGATGCCTCCATGCTTGATGCCTCACATCCCTATCCAGATTCAGATTATCTACCCCCTTCTCCGACATCCATATTATTCTTGGCTACTTGCCTTGATACCCCCTCCCCATCTTATCCATCAAGTTATTCCTCTATTCCCTCTGTTTCTTTTTTCCCACTCATTCTGCCCTCTCACTCGACATCTTTTCGTTTGGATCACCTCTCTCGGCCTCCCCCTCTTCTACCGAAATCCCATCACTTTGTACCTGGCCCTCCCTCTTCCGACTACTTTGAAGGACCTCCTATTAAATTGGTGGAATGTGACTTTAACCCTAGGGCTGAGGACTCTCTCGACCCCCCCTTCCCCGGCGCATGCCCCCCCCCCCCCACACACAAACCCTCCTATGGTTCCTAGGCTAATGATATTTCTAAAACTGTGAAGAAGTCTAAGTGTGTCAAATCCAAGAACAAAGACATCTCTCTCAGATTTAGAGAAGGGATACAAATGGGTGATGGGTGGACACGATAGACCATGTTCTGGTGGGGTGTGTACAAGGGAAAACTTATTTTTTTGCTAGGCTTCGGCAATGGGTTACTGAAATCTGGGGTCAAATTCTCACTAAATTTCCATTGGTTACTACTCTTGCGTGTGGTTGTTTCACCCTTCGTTTTCATTGTGTTGACTATACTATGTAGGTGCTCTCAAAATATTGGCACATTGAACTCACTCATGTCAAGCTCAAGTAATGGAGCCCCTTGCTTGATCCAAAGCAGGAGAAATTGGGGGTTAGTCCTCTTTGGGTGCGGCTTACACGAACATTCAAACCAATTCGAAATATCAGTTTGAAATATGTGATGTAGCATTTTGACAAGACATTAAGAAAATATCATGTAAGCCTTAATGTATAGTTAATGATATTTAAAGGGAATTTATTCGTTCAATGACTCGATATAATAGATATCTTTCTTATTCGTGGTTGAAATAAAAGTTCCATCCTCACGTGCTTTCAAAATTTACCATGCTAATCATATTTTGGCTTGCATTTACCACTCTACATTTTATCCTGTTTTCTCCATTTGCCTCAATTACAGGAAGTCTTCGAAGAACACAACACCCACAGAAATGGTTAAGAAATGGAAAAACACTGTAGAGGATACTGCACCTGAGCAGTAAAAAATTCTACCACTATTCTCTGATACTACTTGTAACAAATATGGTGGTGCTATGAATTGGGAGGTGATGTACAATTTACTAAAGGGATAAACCTAAGACCCTTGGAAGTTAAGGCAATAATAGATGCCACGACTTCATCCAATGCTTCTTACTTTGAAGCAGCATGCTCTTTTCTACACAGGATTGCTGTAAGACCAAAAATCTTACCATACACAGATATGGTAAGATGGATTATTGATGAAGTAGATGTTTTGGAAAGAACATTCAGAAAATCTAGGCAAGACATTATGGGATCATTCAAGTTAGACAATTTGAGCCAAATGTACCATCTGCTGCAGCCAAAAAAGATCTATGACAAATATTTTATCGAGCATTTTTCCAAAGAGAATGAAGATCCAATGGATGTTATGTAGAGTTGCAGGTCTGGCTACAACAAGTTTAAAAGAGAGAAAATTTGCGTGCACCCCATCTCACCTCTGTCAGACCCATACAATTTTGCAGCTGCAATGCTGTGTAGGCTATTTGGAAAACCTTATACCACCAAATTTCCATTGAATGAGTTCCCTCAATTGATGCAATTGTAAATGATACCGAGTGAATATATTGGAAGAGCTAGCTGGATCATCAGCCGCGCGCTCTGGCGACCCCGCACCCTACTGCGCCTGACCTTCCTCTGTGCGCTCGCGCCTGGCAGCTCTGCTGCTGGGCTGCCTCCCCTCTGCTGACTGACCGGGCCTCCTTCCCCTCACTTCCTCAGGGCCTCCTGCCCTCCCTCTGACCTCTCGCGGGAGCGCCCTCTGCGCTGCTGCCCCTCCTGCCATGGATCCTCCATTACAGGATCATGATGACCTTGAAAATTCCTTTGCTTCGCTCATCCCTGAGAACGCTTCGGAGAAAATCCGCCCTACTGCTTCAAAATTTATCAAAAAACTTGATGAAATTCCGGAAGTCTCGCTCCCTCCAACCCTTCCGAGGAGAGCTACTGTTGCACTAGCAGAACGGGGCCTGGTAGGTCAGTTCACAGGACTATGGCCTTCTCCCCGCACAGTCCAGCGCTGGGTGGAAAGAAACTGAACTCGATGGTCCAAGGAAAGATAGCAATAAGGTTCTATGGAAGGGGATTCTTCACCTTCCTATTCGAATCAGTGGAGGATCGCAATCTCATCTTTCGGAACGGGCCGTATTTTATGGATACCAGAGGTCTTTACCTTAACAGATGGACCCCCAACTTCGATCCTGAGATGGATGTTCCCAACGCTGTCCCAGTCTGGGTTCGCCTTCCCCACCTGCCTCTACATTGCTGGGGAGACGAATCTGTAAAAGCCATCGGGAACGCTGTTGGGAAATACATTGATAGATTTGAGCCCAAGGAGAATATGCACGCATGCGCACGGATCTGCGTTGAAGTCGATCTGGGGAAAGGGTTACCAGAAGCTATCAAACTCAAAGTCGACCAGTGGATGCATATTCAGCAAGTGGACTACGAGCAACTGCCATTCAAGTGCAAGGTATGTCATGAATACAGGCATTTTGCTAATAGATGCATTAAATCTAAATCAATAGAACCAAATAACAATGCAGAAAATCCAGAAGAAGCCTGGGAAACAGTCAAGAGGAAAAAAACAAACCCCCCTCCAGGAGCATTCTCAAAACCCTCTTCTGATCCCCCTATCCCCCCCTCTCAACCCTATGGAAATGATCCTTCCTTCCCTTCCTCCTCCAATCCTTTCGAATCCCTGTCGGCAGAGGACCCTCCTTCCCCTCCCCCTTCCTCGAAAGGCCCCATGGAAACCCCTTCCTCCCCCCCGTAGAGCTCCGCCCCCCCAATAGTGTGGGAAGAATCCTGACCAGGAACAAGTCGAAAGAGAACATCACCTCCACTGACCCTCCAAGAAAAGTAGGAAGAAATTCAAACAAAGAGATAAGGGATGAGACAGCTGCAAAAGAAATGGCTACGGGGACCCAACAGCCAATGGACACTTATTTAGACAGGACAAAAGGAAGTGGAGAGAAGATGAAGGAGAAATCAAGGGCCCACACCAAACAAGGTAAATGATGATCCTGGTCTCTTGGAATTGTAGGGGGATGGGCTCCTCCCTAAAAGCTAATGCAGTTCGTGACCTTTTGAAATCAGAACAACCGGACTTCCTCCTACTCCAGGAGACCAAAATTACTGAACAAGAATTCAAAGACAGCATGAAAAGAAGTATAAGTTATGAAGGAATAGCAATAAGTGCAGTGGGAGCCTCAGGAGGAATAGGGACAATTTGGAACAAAAATAGATGGAAACTCAAAGACTTCAAGTAGAACAGATGGTGGATCAGATTAGACATGCAAAACATAATCTTGACAGAAGAATACTCAATTTATAATGTCTACGCCCCCCCTCATTTTAGAGAGAAAGCTTCGTGCTGGGAGTCAATCTCCTTAGATCTATTGACTGCCCAGGAAAGGAATATCTTCCTGGGAGGTGATCTGAACTTAATAAGGAACGCAGAAGAGAAGATGGGAGGGAACTTTTATGCTGATCCTTCAAGAGAAGCTTTGGAAGAAATCATCCAAGCCCACAGTCTAGTTGACATCCCACCCCAAAATGGACGGTTTACATGGTCAAATAAGAGGACCAGAAAAAACAATATCAAAGAAAGGCTGGATCGTATCTTGGCACAAGAGAGTATAGTGGCCAACTTCCAAAGGATTCAAAGTACAATCATCCAAGGCTACATTTCAGATCACAAACCAGTGGCGCTGCGCTTGGACAAAGGGAATTACACGGGGCCGATTCCCTTTAAGTATAACAAAGTGTGGGACAACAGCGAGGACTTCAGAGAGCTGATCAAGGATCACTGGGCCATGGACATTACGGGCTCCCCTCACTTCATATAGGAAACTAAGATCAAACATCTTCGGACAGCCATCAAGCAATGGGCAAGGCAATTCGCAGCAGAGCAAGGAAGAAAGAAAACTGATCTTCAACTGAAGCTAGCTCAGTGGAATCAAGAAAAAGAATGCGTCCAAGATACTGAAGAAGACCAAAGGAAGGAAAATGATCTTTATAAGGAACTGTATAAACAGAATCGAATGGAAGAGGAAGAGCAAAGACAGAAGTCTAGATGCCTATGGCTCAATTCAGGAGACAAAAATACCTCCTTTTTTCATAATAGCCTCAAGCTAAGGCGAGCAGGGAATAACATCGAAAGGATAAAGGTGGAAGAAAGGGTCCTAACTGAACAAGAGGAGATTAAGGAAGTAGCGTCCAGGAATTTCCAAACCCTCCTAACAGCTGATCCTAATTACTTAGAAAATCCGGATTTCCTCAACATAATGGAAAACAAGATTTCAGAAGCCCAAAGTGCAGATTTGGACAAGGAAATCACTACGGAAGAAATAGAATGGTCAATTCTCAGCATGCCATCAGACAAGGAGCCTGGCCCCGATGGCTTCACAGTGGCCTTTTACAAAACTCATTGGGAAATCATCAAGAAGGATTATATTAGAATGGCAAAAAACTTCTTCACTAAATGCAAAATGGGCAGCAGCATTAAATCCTCCCATCTAGCCCTCATCCCTAAAGACCCTAACCCCCAATCTTTTGATAGATTCCGCCCTATATCCTTGTGCAATGTATCCTACAAAATCATCACCAAGATCTTGGCAAACAGGCTCAAAAAAATTCTCCCTTCCATCATCTCGGAGAATCAAGGAGGCTTCGTCCCTAGAAGACATATAACGGACAATGTTATCCTCATTCAGGAAGCTATTCACGGCAGTATTTCTAGAAAATAAAGGGGCATGATAATCAAACTCGACATGGCGAACGCCTTTGACCGGGTTAACCACTCTTTCCTGCAGGCAATTTTGAAGAAGTTTGGTATCTTTAAACACTTCACCAGTAGGGTCATGGAATGCATCTCTTCAAATTGGACAGCTCCCCTCATCAATGGTAGGCCCTGCTCCACCTTCAAGAGTTCAAGAGGTTTGAGGCAAGGATGCCCGCTCTCTCCTTTTCTATACATTATCATGGCTGAAACTTTAAGCTTGCATCTGGAGTACAAGCGAAGGTTAAAGGAAATAACAGGGATTGACATAGTCCGAGGAGCCAAAGGGATTAATCACTCCCTTTTCGCGGATGATACCCTTTTAATAGGGGGCGCCTCAAGTCTAATGGCCAGAAGGTTTAAGGAAACTTTGGACCTCTTCCTCCAAGCCTCTGGAGGTAAACTTAGCAACAGCAAGTGCATGATTTACACTTGGAATGTCCCAAGACATATAACCCAGAGAATCTCTTTAATCATGGAGATCCCTACCCAAGGGAACTGGTCCCATTTCAAGTATTTGGGGCTGCCTTTAGCCAAGGACTCTATCAAATCTGAGATATGGGTAAAGCTAATTGAAAAACTGAGAGGGAAGCTCCAGAGCTGGGGAATGTATTGGCTCAACTTAGCGGGAAGAACAATTCTTATCAAGGCTGTTCTTTCAGCCCTCCCAATCTATCAATTTTCCACCTCTCTTGCTCCAGCAAGCATCCATAAGCACATGGAGCTGATAATTCGAAGTTTTTTGTGGCAAGGAGGAAAGCAAGACACCAAAAAATTCAGCTTGGTTAAATGGAGCAAGGTCACCTTACCCCTAGAAAAAGGAGGGCTTGGAATTAGAGTCCCAAGGCTTGCAAACATAGCTATGGGCTTCAAACTGATCTGGAGGATTCTTAGTGAAAAAGGATCTTGGTGGACAGAGATCATCAAGAAAAAATACCTGAACGGGGCCAATAGCAACATCCTCTCTGAAACTATTATGGACAGACATTGCACCCCTGTATGGAAGCTTATCAAAAAATCCCTCCCCCAATTCAAACCCTATATCTCAAGAGCCCCGGGCAATGGTAGAGGAATCAGCGTTTGGGATGACAGAATTATGGGCTCGAAGGCTAGAGGTGCTCTCCCTAAGTTCAGGCCCCTGCAACAATGGATGATGGAGGCAAACCTCAAAACTATCTATGACATCTCTCTGTGGGAACAGAACTGTTGGAAAGGATGGAAATCTCTCGCCCTCCCCAATGACCTCATGAACATCTGGGCTGACCTCAAATCTTCTCTCATTGGCTCAGCTCCCACTAATAGAATGTCAGAAGACAAGTTTATCTGGGATCCCAGTGGAGGGTGTTACACGGTCAAAGAGGGATACAGAGCCCTCCAGAATGCTCCTCCAATAAATAAATGGTCCCTACACAAAGTTGCTTGGAGAACCGAAAACCTGCCTAAGGTTAAATTGTTCAACTGGACCCTCCTTCATGGCAAAATCCTTACTGCGGAAAACCTCAGGAAGAAGGGCATCCAAGGTCCCTCAATCTGCAGTATGTGCAGGGAGGCGGAGGAAAGTTGCAACCATCTCTTTATAGAGTGCCCCTTTGCAAGAACTTGTTGGAATCTCATAGCCAGCCCTCTAAACACTGGCGAACTTCCCAATCAGATCGCTATCCTTCAAAAGAACTTGGGGAAATGTCTTCCTCAAACCAACAAAAGAAAGAACCTAGCCTCAAGAATGTGGAACAATATACCCCCAAATCTTTGCTGGTAGATTTGGATTGCCAGAAATAAGTGCATTTTTAATAACAGGAAGCCTTGTATTTCTAGAACCATAGCCAAAACGCTAGCGCTCATTTCTGAGACCATTGAAACCAATGGTATCATCCAGACTGACTCGGAGCAGACAGATGCAAAGGTTAAAGAATGGATGAACAAATTCAATTATGAAGAAAGAATCCAAAATAAGTCAAACATAGGAAAAGGAAATCAGGATTGGAAGCTGAGAGGTACTAAGGAAGAAGTCCAAAACTGGATTCAAAAACAAAGAAGGCCAACCCTTCATTTTGATGGGGCATCAAAAAATAACTCGGGCTAAGCCGGGGCTGGTGGAATTATCAAAGACTCCCAAGGGAAAATCATAGTCAAATATGAATGGGGTCTTGGATCCATGACCAACAACAAAGCTGAGGCCTACAGCCTCCTCTTGGGAACCTCCATCGCCCGAAATTTAGGCCTCCAAAACCTTCTCATCTTGGGGGACTCTGCAATTATCATAGCGTCCATGTCCTCAGGGAAAGAATTCAAGCAAACTGCACTAAACAGAGTCAAAGGAAGGATAATGGAGAACATCAGGAGTATCAGCAAAGTCACCTTCAAGCATGTTCTCAGAGAAAACAACTCAGAGGCGGATGAACAAGCTAACAACGCAACAGGCAGGCAGACAGGTCAGGTTAAGGAAAATGATCAAGTTTATGAAAAAGTCATTCCATAGGCAGGCTCCTCCCCCCAGGCATACAAGTCACCTCAGGCATCTCCTTCTGCAGATTCGATCCTTCTCCAAATCTCCCTACTCTCCTACTTTTCGCCTCGAGATCCCAAACTGGCAGCTAAGGACCACAATCCACCCTCAGGATCTGGAAATGATCATCATGTTCTGTCTCAGCATGAACCAGCCTCAGAGCAGCGCAGCCAGAATCTGGAGGCACGAACGAGCCCATCACCTCCGCAGGCTCATAGATAGCAGCACCATCATTCAGGAGGATCTCTCCCCTCCCAAGATCAGATTTTCTCAGAGCTGGTCCAAGCACCGGGATAGTTCCACTGCATCTATTTATAGCAGCCCGGTCTTAAGTCTCTCCACAGTTCAGATCAATGCTAGGCCCCTCTTTAGTGAATCCACCAAGCGTAGATTTCTCTTGGATGCAGCCTTTCGAGTTTTAGCTCGCCGCTCTCTGTCTCTGGTAAAAGCTAGTGTCTGTATCGTGATTTTATTTTCCTCTGATCTCTTGTGTGTTTTTCGTAGCAGAGACCTCGGTTCCTCTTCGCAGGGTTTTCTCCTCACCCTCCAACGCTCCTCGTCCCCTTCTCATCAGCTCTCTCCCTCCTGTCTGAGTATCCCTCTTCACGTCCCTCCCTTTCCCCCCGATCCCCTCCATTCTCCTCTCTGCTCAGCCACTTACAGTCTTTCCCACATCATGGCAGAACAACCTGATCAGCAAAATCCCAAGGAACCTACCATCAATATCGACAGGATCTACAGCAAAGACTACACTATGTGCAAAACACACACTTTTATGATCAACAGACTCGTGAAGCAGCTCAGTGAACTTAAGGATGATTATGAAGCAGACACCAGATCAAAGAGGAAGAAACTCGAGAAACAGAAGGTTGAAATCGAAAATCTGAAGGGCAGGTGCAGCCATATGGAAGAAGCCATAGAGCAGATCAAAGCTTTTGCTCAAAGCTACCAAGATGAGACCTCCACAAAAGCTAGTGGCACCAGGAGAGACCCCCTCCCTGATGACTCGGTCACTCAGAAACTCCCCTAATTACTTATGGTCTGTAAATTCTGTTGGTTATGTGGTGTTTTCGTCAGGCAATATAGCCGTTTTCTTTTTAATTTCAGTCACAGAGGCAGAAAAGAGGATAATGGGTCTGCGCACCTGGTTTTGATCCTCTTTGCCCAAACCCCCGATATCTATGTACTAGAACTATGGTTTTGAATTTTATAATGCAAAAGTAACCGACTCTGTTAAAAAAAAAAAATTGTAAATGATACCATTTTGAACTGGGTATTATTTTGTTGGATAATTTAGCCATGACCATAAGAGAATACAAGCATAATAGAACTGTCTCCACTCAGATTATCCCTCCCTTTTTTATGAGTGCTTATGTCATGGATGCCATATGTTGCTTCTCACATTTTCCAATTATGGGATGGAAATGGACTTCAAAGGATCCGACCCCCATCCATGCTTATCATAAACTATTGTGGGAGTCACAGCTTCGCTCCCATTTCTATAAAATTTGTCATGGAATCATGTTTCATATTATCAGACAATTTAAGATAGACATCTTGTTGGTGGCAAGATGATTTGGTGAGTAATTTTTCACTTATATCAGAGTTTTTAGGAGTATTACTGCTCCCCATGTCCTCCCATACTATGTTCCAAATAAACTACTAGCTCAAGAAATAAGTTATCAAATAGTGGGTGATGGAATCACTAAAACCCTTAAGGAGCAGAAGAAAGCCATTTACCCAACCTTCCCATTAAAATGTGGCGCTTTCAAATTGCATGATCTCGGGCATGCATCTAAAGAAATACAGAACATCACAGCCCTAAACCTAGCTACTATGCTAGGTAGACAATATGACCCTAACTAGGTTTCCAAGAATTTTACTGCCATGGTCAAAGTCAGACAATTCATTCATGAGGAAGATCCTTTTGATGATTTATTTTAGAAAGCCAACATATTTTCAATAGTTTTTCACCTAGAGTCACTAAAGCTAGACCTAGAGGACCTCATAGAATTCTACATATACAAAAATAAAAGGCTCGAACAGGTCCCTTTAGACCTATTACAAATTGAAGAAGTAAGAGAACCTACTCCCAGCGTAAGCCTGGAGGATAGTTCTAAGAAGAATTCTAATGAAGAATCATAAGAGAAGTCAACCCAGGGTTCTGAAGACTCTAAACATGATTCTAAGAATAAAGAAGGAAGCCCCGAGGTAGACCTTGAACATGATACAAAAGAATATCATGAAGAAATGACCGATAAGGTCCCAACTGTACAAGACATGGAGACTAGTCCCCTGCAAGTTGAAACAGAAAAGACCCCAGTCATCAATCTGGAATAGGAGTGGGAGAAATTTAATAAAGGCTTCAAAGAGAGACTATTCTTGAAGGAACGTTTAGATTCCAAACTCCACATCACACTCAACAAGTTGTAAATCCAAAAGCCACAATACAAGAAATTGTAACCATTGAAGACATTGACATCATCCCAACACATTCAACTTTTGAAATTATTTTGAAGGTTGAAGAATATCACTCTTAGATATATTCTATAGTCCTACACATAAGGCTGTAGTAAAAAGGCAGAGAAAGAAAAGAAAATTAGATGTATAGGCAACAATAATTCTTGAAAGTGAGCCAATGGAGATAATGTGGAGAGACATCCCCATGGATCCATTAGACAACCTCACAAAGCCATCACAATATGTAGGAGCTTATGCAACTGCAACAATTGATAAGGTCACAGAGGTTCAACTGTTACTTAAGGAAAAGGAAGAAAGAGTTCAGGTACTTGAACAACAACTCAAGCAAGAAATACAAAGAATCAGTAGGTAGGCAGAAATACAACTGGCACGACTTCAACAAAATTTTGAGAAAATGACAATATAGCATCAGACAGACATGGCAGTGAAGAACACACAGATCCACCAAATGCAATCTATATTGGAGAAATTGAAAGGAAATCCTCAAGTAGATGAATTTATCAAAGAGGCACTTGAGTTAAATTCTCTTTTGGTACAACAACGGGAAGTATTCTGTGAAAGAATTTCTATGATCAAACCTTATTGTGAATCAAGTGACAAATTAAACAATCAAGTGATTGATCAAAGATAAGAATATGAATATCTTAACAAAAGAATTAAAAAAATAATTTCTTGGCAAGAATCTGAAGAAGTCAGGAAGGACGATCTACCAAAGATTGAGGAGTCCCACAAAGACATCTTATTTATAGATTGGGATGTGTAGTTAAAATAGACAAAGAGATCATTAGCAAGAGAAGCGAGTACAACAAACAACATCATTTAGGAAGTCAATGAAAACCTCCACACTACTAATATTATTAGAGAATGAAGTCTAGAAGCTCTCCCGAACATTAAACAGTGGGAAGAATGGTGGAAAGAAACTACCCAAACAAATCCAAAAGTAATCAAGCAACTCACTAAGCTCGATTGGGAAACATACTGGTAGTTTTTGGTGAAACCATGCAGTCATTGGATGACTCTATGTTGTTTAACTAATTCTTCTCAAAAGATGGTGCCACCTCTCACTGATGTTGTATTCATGGGGTACCTGAGATCCAAAATTGGTCAACCTCCCTAGGTTAAGCCAATGATAGACATTTGAGAGCTCAAGGACCGAATGGCCAAATAAGTCCATTCAATTTGCAAAAGCTTGTCATAATTTATTTTTATTTTTATTTTTTGTTTCACTTATTCTAAGGAAGGTTGTCTAAAACCTCCTCAGGTTTTTTTTGTAATAATCTATTTTTGAAGCATGTATTATAGTATTTAAACCCCTCTCATGCATTTAGAGAGGGGTCCAAGATTTTATCAAAAACAATTTACAAGGCATTATACTTCTGTATTTTTGTGAAGGTTTTGATGAAATTATTGGAACATGATGTATTTTTTTTAATATCGAAGCATAATCTACTGAAATTGCACTTCTATACTCTTAGAGTTTATTTGATTGGATGAAAGTGGATCAATATTTCTGATCCCATGAGTAGGACCTTTCATATAGGGTACTTTTGTCTTATGATCGTGTTTTATTTATGAATTAATAATACTCCTCTTTTGATTTTATTATGTATGAAAATTTAAGTTATAGTTCTACATTATTGCACTTTTGTATGATGTTTCAGCTCTAATTCCTTATTGAATACATGAACAGTTACTCTATGATATAAAGTTTTCTCAATCTTTTTGTCTAACTATTTATCCAAAACAATTATCATTCACGATTTTATTTATTTTAGCACTTGAATAATCTTTATTACGAGTTTCTTTGAGGCATCTCTGTAAATCACATATCTTAGTTTATTCCCCAGTATATTTATAGTAAGATAATGTTAGATTAAGATAGATGCATGTGTTTATTTTTTAGATTAGATCATTTTTAGTTGAATCATTCTCCATTATATCTTATATCACCCCAACAACATGATCAAATCTATCCTCTCAGAGAAACTGGTCCCATTATCCCCAATCGAAGCCACTATACCTAACTGAAAAGGAGCTTCTTTTAAGGTCCAGACTGGGTGATTAACCCCTGTGTTGTCACAACGAATTTCAAGGATTCAACGTTTTAGAATTAGAAGGAGGGCCTCTGTTTTGAATGGAAAGAAAATATAAATCATAAATTTATTCTAAGAGTAAAACTCCCTCACCATCACCTCTGACTTCTCAGTCACATTCCAAATCCACAAATCCTAAATGTGAAGTTGTGAAAAAATATTTACAATCCATTAGTGTTTCTCCAAGGAAATCAGATCACCCTTCATCTGCAGAAACTCCTGAAGTTCAGTCTTTAATTCATAATTACAAGGGATTTCTATGTCCCAAGAAGAATATGAATTATCTCAAGCCGTCATTTCTTCACATTTTCCCTCATCTCGAAGGTTAATTAGATCACAGAGTGAAAAATTTGGAATTCCTCCATTTGAATTTGCTCTACCTCCTCCTCGAAGGAAAACTAAGAAATCAGAGTCTAAAACTCATAGTGATATTCTTTCATTATCACCACAAACTCCCTCATTCATTTCATCATCCTTATCACAAACTCAATCATCTACCTCACCATCTCAGATTGTGATTTACACTGGTACAATAACACAATCCTCCTCTACCCAATCAACTTCAACCACCGGTACATCTTCTTCCACATAGATACCCATAGTGGCTAAAAGACCATGGAAAAATCTAGGAGTCGTTCAAATGGCAGGACCATTGCATCCATTGCCTACTCATCCATTGAAATGGTTTCCAAAATTCAATCCCGATGATGGTTTTCATGTCGAAGAACACATAAATAACTTCATGGTGTCCATAAACCTAAATGGAGTTGTATAAGAAGACGCAGTTGTACGATTATTCCCTTATACTTTACAAGGATCAGTAGGATCCTGGTAATTTTCATTGCCATCTAGTTCCATTGATAGTTGGAATGCATTTCAGGAACAGTTCATAACCATGTTTGGAGATGGCCGCTCAACGACTACTCTTCTTAATGATCTCTCCAGTTTGAAAGCTAAATCTAAAGAGCCGGTTAAGGACTTAAATTCCCATTTTAACAAATTATTAAACAAAATTCCAGTGGCATCCAGGCCAATCATTGAAGTTCAAAATGAATGGCACATTTCTTCTCTTCCCTCAAAAGTAGTTATTTTTGTCGATAGAGCTGCCAAACCAACTTTAGCTAGAAACATGAAAGAATCCATAGTTGTCGAAAAATTAAATTTATCCTTAGAAAAGAAGAATTCATTAGAAGAAATAAAATCCAAAGAGATCACCTTCATGGATGAATCCAAGAAGAAATCACCTAAAGATCCTTTCAATCTTGAAGGTTTGCAAAAGGTACTTAAAACCATGTCCAATGAAATGGCCGACATTAAAAAATAGGTAGCTAAGACTTCTTCTAGGAAATCTTTTAGACCTTTCAAAAGAAATCCCCCCTCTGATCCTAAACCTCCAAATACAATATCTAATGCTGAACCAGATGTGGATGAAGAAGAATTATCAACAGCTGAAGAAAAAATTGATGACGAAGAGATATTTGAAGTACATGGAATGTGGGATTTCATTCTTCCTTTGTCAGATAATGAAGAATCAAAAGAAGCTTTACCTATTGCTACTAGAAGCAAGAGTACTATTTATTCACCAAAAACTTATAAAAAATAGAAATAATAAACTCCTACTATTAAATAAAAAGAAATGCATAATAAATCTTCTCCCAAATATACTCAAACATCTCCCCACTTCTCAAAGAATTAAAAGCAGTCCCCACTTCTCCTCTTCCTAATGATGTAGTTTTCTAGGCTACTCAAGAAATTGGCAAGCCTCCCAATACTTCATCAGATAAAACGTGTTCCACCAATGTTGGTTTAATTGGTGGTAGATCTAAACCCCTTACTCTTCCTTTTCTTTTGACTTTTGACATTTTTAATAAGCATTTGCACAATTGTTTAGTTGACTCTGGAGCCTCATCCAACATTTTACCAAAGACAGTTTATGCAAAATTGAATGTCAAACCCCATAAATCTGTTGTTTGCATTATACAGTTAGATCGATCTCAAGTAGAAGTCATAGGAGAAATCAATCATGTTACCATTAGACTCTCATAAAACCTAAAAGTATGTCAAGTAATTGACATTCTTGTGGCCAATATTCCTAAATTCTATGACTTGATCCTTAGTAGAGATTGGTCTGAAAAGCTTCATGGCTATTTTGCAACAGACTGGCCTCATATGTCTCTTTCCTACAATGGTAAGAAAAATCAAATAAGGGTGGACCGTGAGAAACATTTAAAGTAGATCGTCACTGAACTAGAAAGAGAAAATGAGCCCGTCACATACAGTAGTAATATCATTGGAAATTATTCAGTCGAATCATTTTTGGGAAATTTTAATGCAAATAATTCACCCTTTTTGGAAAATTTTGTTACATCACAAATTGAAAATTATTCAAAAGAAGATTCTTCTAAATGTATCAATTTTTTAGATAAACCTATAGTCAATTCTTTATTTTGGAAATTATTTTTTGATAAATATAAATCTAATGATGGAGCTGGGGTAGGTTGCATATTGGTTAGCCCCGAGGGAGAAAAACATATGTTGGCATGGAGACTTGAATTTGAATGCATGAATAATACTGTTGAATATGAAGCATTAGTTCAAGGATGTATAAAGCCATAGCCCTTGATATCAAATACCTTTAAGTATTTGGAGATTCAGAAATTCTAATCAAACAGGTGAGGAATAATATTCATCATCTTTCTGGACATTTGAAGCATTATCAATCATTAGTCCAGGACCTTACCTTACATTTCCTAGAATTTAACATTTCTCCAATTCCAAGACTTCAAAATACAAGTGCCGAACTTTTGGCTAACATTGCATCAGCTCATTCCACCAGGAGATTATAGTCCTGATAGATTTTCTATAGAATTAATTTTGAGACCGTCTATGGTCGATAACATCACCAATTGGCGAGTTTTTAATGATGATACAGATATCATAAATGTTCTATCATCTGAAGGCTCATATGATGACCATATAATAGATGAGGAACAACACAATAACCAGCTCAATAAAAAAAACTGTAAATCCCATACCTAAATCTGTAGTCAAGCTAGAAGATCTGCGTGATCTTAAGGACAGATTTAAGAAACAAACTAACTCAAAGCTTCAAAGCTCAATGCTGAGGTTTGAATTAGTAATCTTGGAATTGACCTTAAACCTCAAAATATTAATTTAGGTCTTGGTCTTACACTAGAGGAAAGATTAGCCTTCATTCATTTGTTAATAAGATATAAAAAAAAAAATTCTTGGAATTATGATGATCTTAAGACATATGATAGTTCCATAATTTGACATACCATTCCTATGATATCCGATGAAAATCCTGTGGAACGGAAGTTGATAAAGATTCATCCAAATCTAGAAAATTAAATCAAATATGAATTAAATAAACTTATAAAAGCCAAAACAATTTTTCCCGTCAGACATTCAAGGTGTGTTTCTAACCTACTTCCAGTCAGGAAAAATAATGGTGATATTTGAATTCATATATAGTTTCACAATCTCAACAAAGCTTGTCATAAGGACAACTTTCCACTGCGTCCTATGGAACAGATACTGTAGTCTGTTGCAAACTCAAAGTTAATGTCTTGTCTATATGGATTTTCGGGTTACAATCAAATTCTATACATCTGGATGATGGAATAAAGTCCACATTCAGAACCAAATGGGGAACATATGCATATCAAAAGGTGCCATTTGGATTAATCAATGCTGGTGCAACATTTTAGAGAGCCATGGATATATCTTTCAAAGGTTTGGTAAATAAAATAGTAGTCATTTATTTAGATGATATAATTGTATATTCAAATAAGCGTAGTAATCATTTAAAGGACTTAAGACAAATGTTTGAACGTTGTAAAAGATATGGAATTTCTCTAAATCGAAAGAAATATTTATGTGCTTTAAGTGAAGGTAAACTTCTTGGATTTATTATATCTAAATATGGCATTCACATAGATCCAGATAAGATAAGAGAAATTTCTAAAATGTCTTTGCCTCATAATAAAAAAATCCATGCAATATTTCCTAGGTCAAATGAATTTTGTCAAAATATTTGTCCCTGACCTTTCAAGAATTGTTTTACCCCTCCAATCTATGATCAAGAAAAATTATGTTTTTAAATGGGAACAAACTGAGCATGAAGCTTTCAATCTTATCAAATAAGCTATTATAAATGCTCCCTCTTTAGCAACTCCATATTTTTCTAATCATTTTATTTTGTATAATTTTGCTTTCGAAACATCATATGCAGCTATTTTGACTCAAGTCAATGATGAGAAATTTGAAGCACCAATTTATTTCTTTAGCTGCAATTTGCAAGGAGTTGAATTGAATTACATAGATGTTGAAAAGTAGGATTTTGCTGTTTTCAAACCAATAAAATGTTTCAAACCTTTTCTTTTTAAAACTCACAGTAAAGTACTAGTTCCATTCTTATCAGTGAGAAATTTACTGATGCAAAGAGAATTAGGTGAGAAAAGAGCAAATTGGGTAACAACACTACAAGAATATGACATTGAAAT
Source organism: Pinus taeda (assembly GCA_000404065.3). Classification (NCBI taxonomy): domain Eukaryota; kingdom Viridiplantae; phylum Streptophyta; class Pinopsida; order Pinales; family Pinaceae; genus Pinus; species Pinus taeda. Next base: position 139,874 of record APFE031537755.1, on the reverse strand, counting down.
TAGACCAGCTAAAATTGTTAGAGGTCAAGGTTTTTGCATAATGTTAGCTGGAGCATCCAACCTACCAGTACCAGAAGATTCAGTTGATGATATACAAATATGTGAGGTAAGCCTTACATACTGAATCTAAATATGTTGATATTATCTTTTATTTGAAAAATGGATCTGCCCTTATGAAGTTCAGTCACAAAAGAAAAATGGATTTGAGATTAAAAGATATGAAATATGAAATCATCAATTTTTTGTTCAAGAAGAATTATGATTCTATTTTACTTAGGTTCTTTGAAAAAATTGAGGCAAAAAAGGTTCTACAGGAACTCCATGATGGCCTATTTGGTGGACTTTTTGGAAGTGACACAACAATGCATAAAATCCTGCATGCTAGCTATTATTTGCCAACCTTATTCAAAGATGCACATGAATATGTAAGGAAGTGAAATTTTTTTCCAACAACTGCTAGAAGACAAAGGAAACCCACATCGCCATTACAACGGTCAACATTTAACGACCATTTCAGCAATGGGGGCTAGACATAATAGGTGAGATTGTTCCTCACTCTTCAAAGCAACATAGATATATTCTTACAACAATCGATCACTTCACTAAGTGGGTGGAAGCAATTCCACTGAAAGTAGCCAATTCTGAAAACATTAGTGAATTTATTGATCAATTTAGTATTACCAGATTTGGTCTACCAACTTCCTTCATGTTTGAAAATGCATCCTATTTCATAGGAAATACTAACACAAAATTTACTCTCAAAATAGGTTTTAAACTTCAATATTTTTCTAACTATTATCCTTAGTGAAATGGTTTAGCTGAATCAACAAATAAAAATCTCATAAGGATCATCAAACGAACTATTGATCAAAGTAATAAAAATTGTTATAAATCTTTAGCATTTTCTCTATGGGAAGATTGGATAACACAAAAGCCCTCAATAGGCACTTCTCCTTTTAATCTAGTCTAGGGGAAAGAAGTTGTTCTTCCTACAAATGTAGTTATTCCCTCTCTAGTCCTAGTTCAATTTATTGAAGAAATGCCTTCCTCTTCTGTTCAATTAAGGACATCACAAATCCTCAAACTCAAAGAAGAAAGAGTTAAAGGCAAGATCATACATGCACGTCATCAACAGTTAGTCAAATCTTCCTTTGATGAAAATCCTATAAGTCCTAAATCTTTCAACTTGGAGACCTTGTATTGAAGTGGGATAAAGCACATGAGGAAAAAGGTAAGCATACCAAATTCCAAAGAATGTGGCTTGGCCCATTTCAGATTGTAGAACAAATTGGCCCATCAATGTTTCTATTGCAAGATTTATCATGCAAGAGAGATTCTTTGCCTATGAATGGGCAGACTTTGAAGAAATACTTTTCATAGAATATAACTTCTTCTATCCCTTGTACACTATTGCCTTTACTTTTCCTAGGGAGAATAAAAGTTAAATATTATTTACTTTTGGCCTTACAATAAAAAATCTCTTTAAATATTTTGATTTTTCACTTGTATAAGTAGAGAATGTTAAGGAAATAATTATGACATTTGAAAAATAAGCTAAGTTCTATCTCTCTAAAATCTGCTTGTTTACACCATAATTATTTATTCTTTGTGAAACCCCAACTTTATAAAGAGGTTTTTGTTCTATTATCAGTCAAGAAAAAGTATCTTTAACAAAGCAAAGACTCTTTGCAGATAAGCACCTTTAACTATATAATTGTCATCCATAAACTCTTAAGGAGTCAATGGTTCTCCCCATCTAGTAAACTTTTTCTCTTTTTTAGAGTGTAATTATAAAATACACAAAAACTTAAAAGATAAGAGGTCTCATTAAGAGTCGGCTTACCATGTTCATAGGGAAATAATACTCTGACATTACTAATACTACATATTAAAATAGGTTAATGGGTTGAGATTTTTCTTAATCAAAAGACAAGGGGTCTCATCACGAGCCAGTTTATTTAGTTGAATTACAATTAGTGAATGGCATTGTCAATTTTTGGCCACCAAACCAAGACAACGACTTTTAAATAGAAAAAAGAAAAACAATTAGAAGAAAAATAATTTTTTTTAAAAAGAAAGAGAAAAGAATAAGTATATGAGTATGAATTTATCTCTAAAAGTTGCACTCTTATCTAGATGGGATACTGAATCATTGATGGTTAAAAGGTAACCTTGTCGAGCCTATGAATGCCTACTGGCAGCAGAGGCGCTGCCTGTGACAAATGAGTACATCTAAAAAATAATTTGCAAGAGCCCCCTACTTTATCTTAAACCAAGTAAACACTGATATACACAAAGGAATTTTCATTTTGAAGGGGATATCAAATAAATGATAATTAGATGAGCCTGTTTTTTATTCAGGGAAATGTTTCATATCTTCAATTTCATGTCATTTATATTTTCTGAACTATCTTTATTTTGAAAGTTTTAGAAGTTTCAAAGAACTATCATAGATAACTGATTCTCCTAGTGAATTATCAATTGTTGTACTATTCAACAACCCCCCATTTATTGATTTAATAATTAATATTCTATTAATAAATAGGGACCCTTTTAAAAATTATCCAATTTATTTTTTTATCAAATAAGAGCTTTCCTTTTGTAAATCATTTGGAAGAAAACTTTGGATAAGATAAGATATCAAACCAAATCGTTTCATGATAACATGTTCCTGCTTTATCGCAAATTTAGGATTTGATAACAACAAAGATTAGTCATGAGCCAAAATTCGCGAGATGCAATAAGTGAAATCCTTGTAAAAGACCAACAAATAGAACTTAGCTTCTTTATACTTAAGTCTTGAACTATTCTTCAAATGTCTTTATCACAATCACATCACATTTCTTAAAAGAACAAACATACAAACCAAAAGAAAATGAAAAATGTGATGTAATCCAGACCCAAAGGAATGTTAAGACCATTATAAAACTACATTTGGGTCCAACATATCATAATCCGCCTTATCACATATCACAAAATATTAAAGCAACATTGAATTGCTCTATTCATAAATCTGCGAGAATTGCAATTTTCGATTTGTGAGAATTGCGAGTTGCAATATTCCGATTCATCGCAATCGCAACACATCGATATTAAACGAACTTTTAAACCAATCAAAAATATCAGTTTGAAATATGCGATGCGACATTTGGACAAGGCATTAAAAAAAATATCATCTAAGCCTTAATGTATAGTTAATGAGATTTAAAGGGCATTTATTTGTTTAACAGCTTGAGATGATAGATATCTTTCTTATTCATGTTTGAAATAAAAGATCCATCCTTATGTGCTTTCAAAATTTACTATGCTAATTGAATTTTTGCTTGCATTTACCACTCTGTGTTTTCTCTTGTTTTCTCCATTTGACTGAATTACAAGAATTTTTCGAAGAACACATCACATACAAAAATGGTTAAGAAAGGGAAAAAGACCACAGAGGATACTGCGCCTGAGCAGTTCGAAATGTTATTGATATTCTCTAATATAACTTGTAACAAATATGGGGGCACTATGACTTGGGAGGCGATGTACAATTTACTAGAGAGAGAAAACCCAAGGCCCCTGGAAGATAAGGAAACAACAGATGCCACGACTTGATCTGATGCTTCTTACTTCGAAGCAACATGCTCTTTTCTACACAGGATTGTTGCAAAACCAAATTTATTGCCATACACAGATGTGGTAAGATGGATTATTGATGAATTAGATATTTCAGATAGAACATTCAGAAACTCTAGGCAAGATGTTATGGGATCATTCAAGTCAAACAATTTGAGCTAAATGTACCATCTGCCGCAGCCATAGAAGATCTATGACAAAGCTTTTATCGAGAATTTTGCCAAAGAGAATGAAGATCTGATGGATGTTAAGCGGAGTTGGAGGTCTGGATCAAACAAGTTTATATGGGAGAAAAGTGGTATGTGCCCCATCGCACCTCTGTCAGCCCCATACAATGTTTCAGCTGCAATGTTGTGTAGGCTATTCAGAAAAGATGATACCACCCAATTTTCCATTCAATGGGTTCCTTTAATTGATGCAATTGTAAATTCTACAATTTTGAAATGGAGTACTATTTTGTCAAATAATTTAGCCATGGCCATAAGATAAGATAGGCGTAATAGAACTGTCTCCACTTGGGTTATCCCTCCCTTTTTTATGAGTGCTTATGTCATTGACGCCATATGTTTTTGCTCACATTTTCTAAGTATGGGCTCTAAATGGACTTCAATGGATCCTACCCCCATCCATGCTTATAATAAAATACTGTGGAAGTCATAGTTTGGTTCCCATTTCTATAATATTTGTCATGGAATCATGTTGCCTATTTATGAGACCATTTTTAATAAGAAATCCCCTAGGCTATCAGAAGAAGCAAAGATAGACATCTTTGTAGTGGTAATATGGTTTGGTGAGGAATGTTTCACTTATATTATAGTTTTTTGGAGTATTACTGCTCCCCATGTCCTCCCATACTATGTTCCGGATAAACTACTAGCTCAAGAAATAGCTTATCAAATAGTGGGTGATGGAATCACTAAAATCCTTAAGGAGCAAAAGAAAGCCATTTGGCCAACCTTCCCATTAGAATGTGGCGCTTTTGCAGTGCATGATCCCAGGAATGTATCTAAAGAAATATAGAACATCACGACCCTAAACCTAGCTGCCATGCCAGGTGTTGGCTGCATGGGGCCTGACCTAGGTTCAACGTTAGTTAGCCAAAAAAATCCTTACACTACTAGCCTGTTCGGCATCAGCCCGTGGAGCGTAGACCAAAGTCTCATCTAAAACAGTATGGGGGTATGCTAGAACCAAGTTTCCGCACCCTGAGATGGTTGTGATGTCGGTTTATTCCTTCTATTCCTGCTTTCATGCAGGTCGTTAGGCTCTAGCACTCTATTTGTCTAGCCCTTTGTTCTTCCATTTGGTACCTTTGCAAAGGGGTACGATTGGCCTTCGCATAGCCCTAACCTGTGGTTCAGGTACTTTCGCACTGCTAGGGAAATATATTATGAAGATTCCAAAATTATCTGAAGTGTCTTACTTATCTTATTAGACGATCATGGTTAGTGTCACGTAAACAGATATTCTTACTTGCATTTAATTAACCAACGTAATTACATACATTCACATATTACATAAACATTGTAAATGAAATGCATACACAATATGACAAGATACATTAACAAGAAACAGAGACACGTAGTTTGTAGAATGCTTCTCTTTATTGATATCTTCAGATGATTATAGACTCTATCTGCCCTGCACACACAACTGTAGGGGTCCACGCACTCAGCTATGGACTTCCACCCTAGGCCTCTGCGCACTCAACTGTAGAGCCTCTACCTATGATACGAACAAAAACTTAGACTTCTCTAAAGACTTCCTCCTTATTGCTCAATGCTTCTTCTTCTTAAAATTACTTAGAGCTTACTTAGTTAGCTCTTTTTATACAATTCCATGGTCCATGGACCATGGGTAGATATTTATAGCCGAATTTACACTTTACAAAATAAGGACAGACAACCCTTTAAGACTCATGACACCTTCGTGCTCCGCGACCACAAAATGTGGAGATTTTACAGCTTTATTACAAAATTTGACCCAAAACATGTGCTTTTAGCCCTAAAACTATCCTTGGGGGATCTCGTTCCCAACAACCCTCCAACACAAACATCATGACTTTCCCTCGAGCCACTCTGAGGGTGCGGAGATCTTAGCGTGAAGACCTCCCAGCTTGACCTGTATGACCACAACCTCGACAGCGCACTGTGTGGCCACCTGCTTCATGTCTTCAACCATCTGCTCGGTCACTACTCCTGAAATGTCGGCTTGAAGCTTTTTCTGAGTTTCTTGCAGAGTCACAAGCTTTCCTTCAATAGAGGTTGTAACCGCATAAACCTCATCTAGCCAAGGCTTCAGTCGCGCCTTTAGCATTGCTTTCTTATGTTGCACTGCATCTACTTGATCTTTCAGTTGCTTGGACTTCTGCAACTTTGCCAGTCTCTATGTGAGCATGACGGTTTACGTTGTGCCTTTGACCTCATCATAGTGTTGCTGCAACCTTCTTCTGTCTCCAATCGCTGTACAATAGGGTCTTCCTGCAAGCTCGTCTGGACCTCGAACGACTATTCAAGGAGTTGTGTGCAATTTGCTACTGCACTGTCAACCACCGTTATTGCCTCCATGACAGCGGTTTCATGCTACTCCTTTACTTCTGGTGGAGTTGAAGGTTGGGCCTTCAATTGTAAGTTGGTGATCTGCAGGTTCAACTCTAACTGAACCCTTGCCACTTCTGTACAAGCGTCGTGCACCTCGACTGGTTCTTCCTTGGGAATGGCCAACTCTGGGACGATTCAGCATACCTCCATGACCTGAAGTATACACTTGTTTTGGTTTGTTGCCTTGGTCATGGAAGCGATGACAGAGTCTCGCTGTAGTGCCATCTGCTCATTATTAATCCGTTGTTCGTTGATCACCTGTAGAGCGCCGTGCTCACGGGCCTTCAACTCTGAAATTACTCCATCCTGCAATAGGTGGAGCACCTTGCCAAGGAGCACTTTTAGATTCGACACTACTCCCTTGAGGGCACTGACAGTGGGCCTATCAACTTCATTCTCCGTGGTCAGTGTTCCATCAGGCAGTAATATTGCACTGGAGGCCTTCGTGCGCAACATTTTGGCAACTTCTAAAGTGCCAATAACAAGGCTGGTGGACACCATGCCAGCCTGTGATGTACGGGTTTGCAGCTCACACAAGCCTATCTGGATTACCCCCAATATTAGTTGTTGTTGTTGCTCAAACTGTTGTAAGGCCTCTGCAGTGGAATCCATGCACCGTGTCACTGATGTCATGCAAATCGCCCTCTGTGAGGGTGATTGGGTTCGGCGATGTCTTAGTGGCCTTGGATTTCTTCCTGTACCATCCTTTCTCTTTATCCCTTAGACATTTAATGCGGGAAAATGTTGCCTGTGGGTCCGCGCCATGTTGCTCTGTCTGCTCGTCCATCTTTTCCCCTGTCACGGGTGAAGGTGACCTCGCACCTTTGTCAGAGCCTCGCTCTGTTCCACCTGTTTGCTTCTCAATCTACGGAGAGGCATTGTGCTCCACCTGGGCCTTGTCAAGGGCCTACTTCCTCTTTTTATCCAACTGCATCATCTTGAGCTTGGCCTCCTCCTTGCACTATGTGATGGACTTGCTCCCTCCCGCCGCCAAGTCTACTGTAGTGCATCATTATATTGGTCAAAGATCAAGTATTGCATCAATAGCATCATCCGTTGCCAGGTAAGGCAAGTCATTCCATGTCTGTGCAGGGTCCTTCCACACCCTAATGAACACATGTTGAAAATATTCCTTAAACTCCGCGTAGCCCTATAGGTGGGAAAACATCGTAGGCGATAACCATAGTTTGTGGTTGATGGCCATGCGGATGTTCATCTCCATCAAGATCTAGAAGATATTGTTGTCCTTGATGCATTGCACATCCTTGGTCACCCACAATAAATCATACTTCGCTGCTTCTGGTAGGTCTGGTACGACCGAAGGGAATCAACTATCCTATGGCAGCTCCCATATTAGTAGCATAATAGACAACAAGAGCCATGTGTAGTGGAATGTCTTGTTGAGCTCCTTTGCCTCATGGAAGTTCGTAAGGAAATCACTGTGGAGATAGTCTGTCCAATTGAACTGGACTCCTTCAGCGCACTAGGCTGCTAGCACGATGACAGGCACCAGCACCTCATCGTTGTGACACTTCCTCATCAACTTTCCTACTAAAATATGTGTAACCACATTTACAATAGGGTCACAGATGGTGGATATGGCATATCCACGTGACTTCTTTATGATCTTAAACTTCTATTTCATGGCCTTCACTAGGGTCTTCCAACCACCTTTTCTGCCAAACATGATGGCCGAATTTTGTCCTATGTAGAGCAACCGTGTGATCCTGTGGATCAATGTATCAATGATGGGTATTGGCTCCTCCAGCCACAAATAATTATGAAAGTGATGACGATTTGGATTGTATCTATAAGATAACAGCGCAAGACCAAGATTGGGTGAATCCAACAATGGATGGGCAAATTACATGCGATCGCTAGAGTTCCTGCGCCTTTTACCCTAAGGAAGAATTAGAGTGCTCGCAGAATCGGTTACATGAAGTAAGAACATTGAGCTATAACATGATTAACCAGTCGTTATGTTGTGTGTCATCAGAGGTAAGAAATCTGCCCACTTATGATGGCCTAAATGATATAGATATCCTTTTGGATGCATTTGAGAGGGGGGTACCAAAGAAGCAACGCTTCCAGGCTTTGGACTTAGCACTGTGTGTTATGCCCATGAGGTGGTGGGGTATGCACAAGGGTAGCTTTGATGATTGGTGCGAGTGTAGGAGGATGATGAGAACACACTTTGGGAAGCTGAAGATACGAATGGTAGACAAATATAATGGGAAGGATGATCTGCACACGCACTTAAACAAATGGGCTCAGGCTTATGGAGCGAAGCCCCAACCTGAATGGGTGCACTTGTTCTGTCACACTCTGGATTGCATCCCAATGAACTAGTACTTAGAAATAGAGCTCTTCCATGGTACAAGTGAATGGGATATTCCACCCAAAGGATTCATAATGAAATTCATCTTTGAACATGGGTTAGTCTGTATTGACGAAGCGCTACAAGAAGTGAAAGAAACAATATTTAGGATACCGTAGGACACTTTGGACCTAATTCAACCCGATTGGACTACTTAGCTAACCCACATGCTGGAATGCTATAATGTAACTGCTGAAGAAGAAGAAGATGAGGATCTGTGAAAGATTAACATCCCTAAAACAGAAGATCACTAGGAGGTTGAGGGACCGTAGATTGAGAATCCTGATATAACGGCACCACTGAAAACAAAACAGGTAAATATTGGTACGGAGGCAGAGCCCAAATTTGTGAAGGTTGGAGATTACTGCGATGATGCGACAATGGATAAGGTCATTGAATTGCTCTGTGAATACTAGGATTTGTTCCCTACCAAGTTTATGGATCTAAAAGGAATAATAGGAGACCTGGGCGTTATGAAGATCATGTTGAAGCCCTACGCGAAATGGTTAAGCAAAGGCCTTACCGTCTCAATCCGAAGTATAAGGAGAAGGTCTGCTTAGAGCTAGTCAAGATGCTCATGGCAGGCATCATTGAGCCCATAGAAGAATTTGATTAGGTAAGCCCAATGGTGGTACAAAAAATAACCAGAAAGATGAAATAAGGATATGCATAGATCTCAGGAAGTTGAATGACACTTGTGTATATGATCATTTCCTAACTTTGTTCACTGCTGAAGTGTTGGACAATGTCAATGGCCAAGAAGCATATTCCTTCACTGATGGGTTCTCTAGGTACCATTAGATCAAAATTGCATCGGAGGATAGGAGTAAGACGACCTTTGCAACTGAGTGGGGGTGTTTTTAGTACATTATAATGTCGTTCAGATTGAAGAATGCTCCTGTGATGTTTCCTTGAGTAGTCATTGCTGCATTCAAGGAATTTATTCACAAGTTTTTGGAAGTATACTATGATGATTGGAGTTTGTTTGGGTTGGTGAAACACCATGTCACAAGTTTGCGCCTGATGCTAGATACCTATCAAAGATACTAGAACGCGCTTAATTTGAAGAAATTCCTATTTTGTGTTCCCTTTAGGACCTTGCAGGGTCATGTGGTTTGTAGACAGGGACTGATGGTAGATCTCACGAAGATTGTAGTGATACTTAACTTGGAAGCATCTAGGAGTGTGAAACAACTGTGCACAACCCTAGGAGATAATGGATATTACAGAAAGTTTATCAAACGCTATCCCCAGATCACCGCACCTATGGAGAAGTTGTTGAAAAAATATGTCACATTTTGCTGGAACAAGGACTGTAAGGAAAGCTTGGATATATTTCGTTATCACTTAAGAAATGATTTCTAAATTATGAGCATCAGTTCTATTTCAAAGGATTGAATGTTAGTATTGGTCTAGTTTTTCCATGGTTGCTTAGTGTCTAAGATCTAGAAAAGAGTCTTGTTGGTATGGTCACATAGGGTCAACACTCCGTTCTTGCCCATCACTGGTCCCACATCACACATAATTTCCATGTGTCAAACTTGTGTCAAGGTTTTCATGCACTACGAAACTACCTAGGATTTTTCGTAGCGCAAAACCCAGAATTTGCATGGAACTAGGAGATTTCGTAGCGCGCTACGAAACCCTTGAAAATACCTGTTTCAGTATAAGACTCTGTTTTCTGCTTTTACTAGTCAATGTCCAGAAGGGTTCCTGAGTAGAGGAGAACTCAATTTTGAAAAATGAAAGAGGGTTTTCTTCCTAACATACTGAAATAAAAAACCTCTTTCAGTTTCTTCAAATTTGTTCTGAGGTGGGAGGAATTTATGGTTAAACTTGTGCTACGAAACTGTTGAAAGTCAAGCTTTGTCTTCTAGTTTTAGTAGTCTTTTTCAAGATCAGTTTCTGGTCACAGGAAAAGGTATTTTGGAATTATGAAGGAGGTTTCTCTTCATAAAATCTCCATCTACAATAAATTATCTCAATTTATTCATAAGGGTTATTAGTTGGGAGATACTAAGCTTTCTTTGAAACCCTAATTTCAAAGAATAGATTTTTCCTGTTTTACACGTGTTTTTCAAGAACTGATTCTGGACAGATGGAGAAGTGTTTTAAAAAACCAAGAGATTTTTTTGTTCTAGAAGACATGGAATAAAAAAACCTCTTTCAGTTTCTAAAATATTTCATGGATTAGAAGATAAAGGCTTTGTCCCATGTGCCAACTTTCAAGGATCCTAAACCTAAAAACAGGGAAACATGTTCCCTAATTTCTAGGGTTTATCATCAGCAGTAAGGTGACAACATGGGAGGCTTCATCAGATTCGACCTCATGAGGTTGTAGCTATCAAAGAATGCATTCAATGTTTAGTTAAGGTGGTTTAGTCATAATAAGGAGTTACACTCCTAGTTGTATTAGGTCTCTAGGACTGTTAGTTAACATCTAGTTGTAATTAATAGTTTGTTTAAGTATCAATAGGTGTCAGGTCAAGTGAAATTCGAATTCCCCTCATGATGGAGGAAGGAATCCAAGCTTGTAATGAACTCTATATATGACAAGAGATGTAATTCACTCAAGTTTTGCAATTTTCAAAGGAACAAACACATTGTGCTATTGTATGTGTCTATATGTTTTCAGGTTAATATAAAGAGTTGCTTTCACTAATCAGGATTCAGAAAGGGTTTCAATGTTTGATTTTCCTCATGGCTTCCTTCATATACTTACTTGTAGTGGTATAGACACATGTTACTTAGAATTCATTTGATGATGCTCTAACTTCCTTCATGTGTTTGTAGGTTGTGTTTCTTACATTATATCTCTGTTTTGCTTTTATGTTAAAACCCTGTATGCCCCGACTTCCATGTGAAATTGATCTTACTATTGTATTGAAACACACTTTGACTTCATAGCCTAATGGAAGTTTTTTAATTGGTATTTCAACCATTTATACATTATTGTTCGAATTTTCCATAGAGTTAGCCATCTAATCTTCAAAGTAAAATCTTTAACCTAGTGAGAGAGCCCTCTTACGTTGATGAGGCTAAGCCTCAACCAAAAGTTTGGTTTGAAATAGTTACTTAAAGTCTTCTTGATTAGTAGCCTATCAGGGGTTGATTTTGTGATAACATTTTGGTGTGTCTGCTGGGAGTCTGAAGATTAATCATTCCTGAAATCAAGAGGTTGAACTTCTGAAGGTAGCAAGAGCTCAGAAATATTTCTAGGTTGCAAAACTACCTTGGCAACTCCATTGTTGAAGAATTAGAAATTCATAGATTCATGGTGATTGCACTAGAGTTATGAAGAACTCAGACGCTACCATTCTTATTTCAAGGTATGCATACATCAATTTTTCAGGAATTCATGGTTTCCCAAATCATTTTCCCAAGGATACATATTTTCTAAGGAATGGTCCAAAATTCAATGGAAAATATTTGAGTTTAACTTTGAAGCATATATCAGATTTTTGTGATTTTACCAAGCTTCTTAGAGTCAAACATGAGGATGTTTGCATTATGTTGTTCTATGATTCCTTTAAAGGGAAATGTAAACAGTGGATTGAAAGCTTTCCTGCCAAATCTATTAAGTCATTTGCAGAATTTTGGCTTATGTTTTTGGAGGAATGGATAGATAGAATAGATTTGGTGGCAAACTCTCCTTCAATTCAAGGTTTCAAACAATGGAATATGATCATATTAATGAAGAAATAGATGAAAATTTTTCTTTTTTCTTGTCTCATTATCTAAATTCATTTGAGTGCAAGACAGAAGATAAGATGAAATTTTTGGATGAAGTTGCTAAGAACATTGAGAAAGACATTGAAGGTTTACAAGGTCAAATTCAATCATATAGTCATCATGATCATGATCATACTTTTCAAAAGCTTTGTATGGCAGAATACAAAGAGAGGGTGTTGCTTCCTTTCTCTTTTGAGATTGAGGAAGAACACATTATTTTTTAAAATCAATTTGATGAGTAGTTTGAGAGCACACAGTTGAAGCCTTATGCCGATGATCAAAGTATTGGTGAGTTGCCTAAAGCTGTAGAATATCACAAGAAAAATCAAACTCACCATGTGCTTTTTGACCCTATAGTTGATTACATGGAAAAGATTTATTGTTCAGGCTTCCAGTTATATTTTCATCTTGAAGAACAGTTACACCTCATGCTGCCTTGGTTATTTCAGTATCTGGTTTATTTTGTTTCAATCAATTATTTTTGTTGCAATTTGAATTCTTCTTATAAAAATCATTAAAGGCTTGAAGAGCAGATTGAGCAGAAGTTCAAATTTTTATTCTAGAGGATGGATAGTGGAACTGGAGCTACAGGTTCTTAATGTACCACAAGGGCACACTATCCCTAGTGGAGCCACAATTATCATTGTAAAACTTCCTTAAAAAATTTGGACAACTTACATGGTTTCTCAATTTTTGTATCAATCATGGTCAAGTCATTTTTATGTTTTAGAGTCTAAGTCATAGGGTTAGAGTCTCATGTCCATCTTCAAATAAAGTTTGACAGCCTCATTCCATGTCCTAGAAGCCTCACCATGTGTTTAGAAGTCATATCTCACATCATTTTGAAGAAATTGTGAAATTAGCTACGAATCCACATTTTCGTAGTGTAGACAGTGTAAAAAACCTGTTTTGCGCTACAAAATCAGTGAACTAGGAGTTTTCGTAACCCGCTACGAAACCCCTGAAGCAGCTTGTTTCAGCATAAAAATCTCTATTTTCGGCTTTTACTAGTCAACTTCCAGAAGGGTTACTGAGCAACTTAGAAGTCAATTTTGAAAACTAAAAGAGGCTTTTATTCCTAACACACTAAACTACAAAAACCTCTTTCCGTTTCTTCAAATTCGTTCTGAGGTGGGAGGAATTTATGGTTAAATTTGCACTACAAAACTGCTGAAACTCAAGCTTTGTCCTCTAGTTTTAACAATATTTTTCAAGATCAGTTTCTGGTCATAGGAAAAGGTATTTTGGAATTCTAAAGGAGGTTGTTCTTCATCAACTCTCCAGCTACAATAACATATCTCACTTTCTTCATAAGTGTTATCAGTTGGGAGATACTAAGCTTTATTTGAAACCCTAATTTCAGAGAACAGATTTTTCCTGTTTTACACGTGTTTTTCAAGGACCAGTTCTGGATAGATGGAGAAGTGTTTTAAAAAACCAAGAGATTTTTTTGTTCTAGACAGCATGGAATACAAAAACCTCCTTTAGTTTTGTAAAATATGTCATGGATGAGAAGATAAAGGCTTTGTCCCACGTGCCAACACAAAATCAACCCCTGATAGGCTGCTGATCAGGAAGACTTTGAGTAACTATTCCAAACCAAACTTTTGGCTGAGGCTTAGCCTCCTCAACCTGAGAGGGCTCTCTCATTGGGTTAAAGTTTTTAATTTGAAAATTAGATGGCTAACTCTATGGAAAATTCAAACAACAATGCATAAATGGTTGAAATACCATTTAACAAACTTCCATTGGGCTATGGAGTCAAAGTGTGTTTCAGTACAACAGTAAGATCAATTTCACATGGAAGTCAAGGCATAAAGCGTTTTAACATAAAAGAAAAACAGAGATATAATGTAAGGAACACAACCTAAAAACACATGAAGGAAGTTAGAGCATCATCAAATGAATTCTAAGTAACATGTGTCTATACCACTGCAAGTAAGTATATGAAGGAAGCCATGAGGAAAATCAAACATTGAAAACCTTTCTGAATCCTAAGTAGTGAAAGAAACTATTTGTATTAACCTGAAAACATACAGTCACATACAATAGCACAATGTGCTTGTTTCTTTGAAATTTTCCAACCCTTGTACCTTAGATCTTCTCCTATATAAAGCTCTTTACATAACTGATATTCCTCCTCCAACATGAGGGGAATTCGAATTCCTCCTACTATGACACCTATTGATACTTAAAACACTATTAAATGCAAATGACAGCTAACTAGCAATCCTAGAGACCTAATACAACTAGTGGTGTAACTCATTATTATGATTAGACAAATCAACTCCCTGAAAGGCTGCTGATCAGAAAGACTTTGAGTAACTATTTCAAACCAAACTTTTGGTTGAGGCTTAGCCTCCTCAACTTGAGGGGGCTCTCTCACTGGGTTAAAGATTTTACTTTGAAGATTAGATGGCTAACTCTATGGAAAATTTGAACAGCAATGTATAAATGGTTGAAATACCAATTAACAAACTTCCATTGGGCTATGGAGTCAAAATGTGTTTCAGTACAATAGTAAGATCAATTTCACATGGAAGTCAGGGCATAGAGGTTTTTAACATAAAAGCAAAATAGAGATATAATGTAAAGAACACAACCTAAAAACACATGAAGGAAGTTAGACCATCATCAATTAATTCTAAGTAACATGTGTCTATACCACTGCAAGTAAGTATATGAAGGAAACCATGAGGAAAATCAACATTGAAACCCTTTCTAAATCCTGAGTAGTGAAAGCAACTCTTTGTATTAACCTGAAAACATATAGTCACATACAATAGCACAATGTGCTTGTTTCTTTGAAAATTTCCAACAAAAGCTCTCATATTGTGCTTTGTGTAAAGACTCTGATTTTTAGTAATACAGTATTTGGCTTTGCTTCTCAGGAATCTGAAGGAATTCAATGTTTTGAATGTCTTGTATTGTCTTCTTCCTGTTATCTACAGTGGTATGAATGTGTGATTACTTAGAAATCACTAATAGTGCTCTAATTTCCTTCATGCATTTGTAAACTGTATTGGTCCTATGTGTATCTAGAGTATTCTACATATGTTGGATTCTAAATGCCCTGACTTCTATGTAAAGCTAATCTTACTGTCAATACTGAAGCATATCTGACTCCATAAGCCCAATGCATATTTTCTAAATGTGTTTCAACCTTTAACACTCATTCATTTGTTTAGAGTTAGGCATCTTATTCATTATCCAAATCTTTAATCTTGTGAGAGAGCCCTCTCAGGTTGGGGAGGCTAAGCCTCAGCCTAAAGTAGGTTTGAAAGAGTTACACAAGGTCTGCCTGGTCAACAGCCTATTTGGGCTAGGTTTTGTGATAACATATTGAAAGAAAAGATGGTCACCATGCTAATTTTAGTCTTCCCAGATTGGAAGAAGGAGTTTCATATATATGTCACCGCGTCATGTATAACGTTGGGAGTAGTACTGACACAGGCTGGCAGACGAGACTTGGACCATCCCATAGCATTTGCAAGCAGAAGGTTATCCAAGGCAGAGAAGAACTATTCCACCACCGAGTGCGAAGGGTTGGCTATGGTATACATGCTCTAGAAGCTTAGTTGGGTGGCCATTTTAAGATGTATACAGATCATTCCATATTGAAATACCTGGTCAATAAACCTGTGTTGGGAGGGCGAATCTACAGGCGAATCAATAGATGTATACAGATCATTCCATATTGAAGCTATTGTGAAACCTGGACGACTGAACGCAGAACCAGACCATCTATCGCACATCAAAATAGGGGAAGAGCCCACTAATTTGGAGAAGAGATTTCCTGACGCATAGCTATTTGCAGTGTGCATTGCGGATGGTCATTTTGAAGATATCATACACTTCCTAACAACAAGAACTACCCCAAAAGTATAAACTGTCCAACAAAAGAAAGAGTTAGTGGTGCGTGTGACAGACTTTTCTGTCCTTGCCAGGCATCTGTATAAAATGAGGTCTGATGAGATATTGTGACGCTATGTACTAGAATTTCAAAGGAGCAGTGCCCTCGTAGATGCTCATGTGGGGGCCGTGGGAGGACATTATGCAGGGAAAGTAACTGCGCAAAAGATTCTAAGGGCAGGGCTGTGGTGGCCAACCCTCCATCAGGATTCAAAATCTTACTGCAAAGTGTCTGATGTGTGTCAAAGGACTGGCAGGCCATCGTGAAGGGATGAGCTGCCTCTAAATCCATAGATGACGTTACAACCATTTGAGAAATGGGCGATAGATTTTATGGGAGCCATTTAGCACCAAGGAAAGAAGATGGTAGTAAGGTACATTATCACCAGGATGGAGTATTTGACTCGATGGGTAGAGACACAGCCTATAAAGGATTGTATAGGCGTGACTGCTATAAAGTCCTTTTTGAGTATGTACTGGCGGAATTTGGGTGTCCTAAAATTTTGATGAGTGATTGCAGTACGCACTTTCTAAATGAGATGATCAGCGTGCTGATGGAGGAATTTCAAGTATATCACGAGAAAAGAACACCTTATCACTCGCAGGCTAACAGGATGGTGGAAGCATTCAATAAAGTGCGGGAGAACACATTGACCAAGGTTTGCAACACTCAACTAAGTGATTGGGACTTGCACATTCCTGCAGTACTATGAGCCTATCAGACAACATGCAATAAATTGACTGGACAAACACCCTTTAGGCTTGTATATGGTGTTGAAGCAGTGATGCCCATGTAATACATTGTGCCTAGTCTGTGCATAGTGGCACTCACAGGTATGATGGATCGCGGAGTTTTGGAGGAGAGACTCGCGCAACTGGCTGAGCTTGAGGAAGAAAGATTTCTAGCTGAATTTCATCAATAGGTCCAAAAGCAGCACAAAAAAGCATGGCATGATCGGAACATTAAGCTGCGCACCTTTAAGGTCAATGACCTGGTTTTGTTAAATGACATCAAGTTTGATAAATTTTCAAGGAAATTAAAAATGCACCAGTTAGGGCCCTATGTCATTAAGGATATTATCGACAGAGGAACACTTGAGTTGGTCAAATTGAATGGAGATCCAGTTCCAATAAAGGTGAATGGCAGTTGATTGAAGCCATACACCGGTGATCCGACCATGTGACTATATGAAGCTAGCACAGTCTTAGCGCTCCAGACGA
Organism: Pinus taeda; assembly: GCA_000404065.3. Lineage (NCBI taxonomy): Eukaryota > Viridiplantae > Streptophyta > Pinopsida > Pinales > Pinaceae > Pinus > Pinus taeda. The sequence goes on along the minus strand of APFE031537755.1, from coordinate 122,414 downwards.
CTGAGAGGAAGCGCATGACTATAAACTACATTTCTTAGGTTGAGGAGCTGCGTGATTGAAGGATTGTGTGAAACAAGGAAGTGTCACAGAGTTTATGGTAGTGTGAAGGGAGCTGTACTACCCAGGGAGAAACCATGCTAGTCAGCCAAAAAGTGACCATTAAAGTCATTGTTCATCATTTGATGGTAGAAATGCAGCCAAATGTAACAGGCAGTTGACTTTTAAGATAGAATTTATGGATGAAATCCTTGAAAATCTGCTGCCAATCCGACATTAATGAATCAAATGTGGGGGGAACGGTTGGATTTGAATTCAAAATGCCCTATAAATTATAGGTGGTTGTCCAGCGAAAAACACTTGGCATTTTGAGAATTGAATTGTTGAACTCTCAGGTGCACATGAACCGAGAATTCTTCGAGGCTTTAATAGCGAGTTCAGTGTTTGAGAACTTACTAGAGATGACACGAGCATTGTTGAGTAGCGTTATGTCAACACCTGCAACAACTATGGACACCGAAGCAGTGACAGTTGAGGAGGATATACCAGAAATTATTATGGATGCTGAAGAAGCTGCTCCAAAGGTTGCCGAAGTATTAGTGGAAGTCCTCAAATCACCAAGGACACCAAGACCAAAGCCCACCCCAACCAAGGAGAGCGCGAAGGATAAGAAGGGCAAGCAGTCTGCAATACCAATGCACGTATCACCGAGAAGAAACCCACTGAAGGACAAACCCACCACACAGGAAAAGGCCAAAGCCATCAATCTGGAGCCAGAGGAGGAAGAAATCGAAGACATCCCGATGGATGATGATGACGTGGGGATAGACTTGGAGGAAGTTGAAGTCTTGGGTGCTGACCCTATCACTCAGTTGTATGAGTATGTCCCTCCACGCAAAGGCAAGACTAAGGTACTAAAATATATCGATGAGAGAAAGGTCCCCTTGCGAACCCCTTTGCTGCCGGATGAGATTGTTTTTAAGGACCGCACTTGGGGTGGGTTCCTTTGAGAAAACTTGAAGACTGGGACTTGGTTTACCATGAAAAGTTCCCACACTTGGCAACCAAGCAACTGATGCGCCGCATTATCGATACAACCACCGAGATGACCGCATTAGAGCTGCGGAGGTGGCTCAGAGAAGTAGACAAGGCAGGTCTGCTCAACCTGCTATGGCTGTCGTACTACAATTGCACCCTGATTACAATATTGGTCATCAAGCAGTTGCTATATGTTTCCTTGTAGGAGACAGATCACACCCACAAACACTAAAAATTGATCAGAGTTAGAGAGGTTGTCTACTGAAATGAAGTATGTTGGGTATGTGCCTCATACGAGTCTTGTGTTAAATGATGTGGAGGAAGAGCACAAAGAACAATTCCTTTGTCACCATAGTGAAATTTGGCAATTGCATTTGGACTTATAAACACACATCCAGGGACAATTATTAGAGTTATCAAAAATCTTCGCATCTATGGTGATTGCCACTCTACTTCCAAGTTCATTTCCAAGATAGTTGCTCGAGAAATTATTGTGAGGGATTCCAAACGTCACCGTCATTTTGGGCAATGCCTATGTGGGGATTATTGGTGATGCCAACCGTTATTTGGTTTATCCAAACTTCCATCTTTATAGTGACTTCCACATTGCCACCAAGTTTATTTACAAGATATCTGGACAAACAATCATCACATGGAGTGCTAACTGCTGCCTTTATTTTAACAATAGATGGTTTTCTAATGTGGGTTGGACGGTTGAAGACTCTAAATGGTTTTTTAACAAGTCATGCACTGTTAGCAAGGGGTTAGGTATTATTTTGATCGGTTAGCAAGGGGTTAGGTATTATTTTGATCCTTTCTGCTTAAATTTTAACTGTTGGAAATCTGGTTTATTTTGAAATAGAGAATCAGAATTCTTTGTGCAACGAGAAATATGGTTGTCATGAAGCATATTAACCTATGGGCATTGAGCACACGCATTTTTAGGAGAGAGGAGATAATTATTAATGGTTTTATTGTTTTTTCCTATTTGTTTATTAGTTGAATTCGAGAACACAACCTCAAAAAGAGCTGACAGTTGATTTATTCATCCAAGTCTGCCTCAAGAAAACAAACTCTACTGCAGTATAGCTTTATTCCGGACAACGATAATGTTTTTGGCAAAAGGCGTAGCTTTATTCCAGATAACAATAATGTTTTTGGCAGAAGGCATCCCATTAAAAATTTGCGTTCAATTTAGCACCAAGGTCAATTTTTCATCAAAACCTTTTACATTTTATGAATGCAGCTTTGAGTAAGTCATGGACTTACCCGCAGTTTATGCGTGTAGGTTGAAAAGCCACATTAATCTCATGGCTGCATTCTGTCGGAGTTTTACAAGAAATTTCAAAGGTATATTCTTTAGAGTTTTCCAATTCAAATTTCCGCTATCATTCGTGTTTTACTTATATATGGCTTTTACGTATTCACTAATATTGAATACATATGTTCATAATGTTTCGTAGGTTGCCTCGGGCATGGAACATGTGATTTGGGTGGCCTTGGAAGAAACAGTACCATAAAACATAGGCTGAACAGAACCACGCAGCTATCATGGTGATTTGCAATGAGCCTTGATGGATACATAAAACATAGGCTGAACAGAACCACGCAGCTATCATGGTGATGGATACATGTAAATGCTTTAGCCGGTTTCTTGGTTATTTTCTGCGGACAATTTATTAAAGAGAACCTCACCAAAAGCACCCACTGGTGCATGCCAATGCCTCTGAATGTTGCTGTTATAGCAATAAAATATCTAGCTGGAGGATGACATGTAGAAGTCATTGTATAATGCTTCAAAACAAGGACTTCTCAATAGTAAGATGGGTTTCTGTTTGTATTGTGTTACACTTGGCATCTCCATTGGTATACCGGTTACATTTAATTTGCATGAGGAAGATGCGGACTGCGTTGAATTTATCAAATATCTGTGATGGCGTTATGGGTTAATATATTTTAGTAATTTTAGTGAGGTTGTTGGTACCAGATCTTACTAAGAGTGTTTTTTTTAATTAAAAACTATTACAACATTAATCCATTACAATAATAATCATCAAAACATCAAAAATTATTATAATATCATTAACCAAAATTTGAACCTATATTGAGAAAATAATGCCAACCACAAGATAACTCCAATTGAAAAACCATAATTCATTATTAATACTTATTTGTCTTCAAAGTCTTGTCATGACCAAAGCTGTCATAAAATGTCTTTGTTTCTGCTGCTCATTAAATACGAGTAATTCATGCTTTTTATTCATTCTATTGAAAATCGTTGATTAAGTGGAATCAAGTGATTATTATTAGATGTTTTGAGTGACTAGGAGTTTCATCTGTCATGTATTGAAAAAAATAAAATTCTTTTTAGAATTTATCATAAAGAATACAAAATTCAAACACGGATGAATGAGAGTGTCTTGTATTTAGATTAAAAATTATTTAACTTTTATTATTCAACATTCCTCGTAAATTCTATTATTTTTTCATAGGACAACTTTGTTTTGGCTTTGGCAGTTTCATTTAGTTATTTCCAACCCTACAAAACATTTTATACTTTATATCCAAATTTAAATACCATTCTAAATCTACTCAATTTTTAAATAAATATTCTTAGCCATACTTGAATCAGGTAGCCAACTTTAGCCAGGTTGCCAAGGAGATATATCATTATTAGTACCAAAACTGAGGAATTTGTTGAATGTATAGTGAACTGCTTAAATACAACATGTTTCCCAAAGAAGCTACATCCATCCATTTGACTGCCTTTCTTATGCCTTTTAGGAACACATGTATATTGCTATAATAGGTTGGTGGGCTTGTAGGTGACGTGTTGAAAAAAAGAAGTTAAACACCCTTCAAGTTTGCCTTCAAATTTATGGTTACAATAAAAAATGGGAACATATAGTGAGCTAAATATTTATATATTTCGAAATTCATAAATAATGTTTTGAATAGATGGAAATTGTAGGCGCAATGGCATTGATATGTCCCTTCAAGTTGATGACCAGTGCATTGTTGAATGGATTTTTATTATTTTTCAATCTATTTTTCAGTGAACAAGTTGAAATCTTCTTATGCATCTATGTTGGAGGTACTACACACCTAGGACCTTCATTACTGGCATTGACTGTCCATGCATGCATGGGACTACATGCAAGATCCTTTCTGCATGATTTACTCCCTGATTTGCTCCTCTTTTCACTCCGCAACTGGCTAGTTCTCTCTGGAACTTGTTGTGGGACTACATGCAAGATCCCTTTTGCATGATTTACTCCCTGATTTGCTCCTCCTTTCACTCCGTAACTAGCTAGTTCTCTTTAGAACTTGTTGTAGGTGTCGAGTCCTCTCATTGATCACCACTATGGCACATTACCTTGGGATCTTCACTCAATAATTCTATATCATGAGCATTGTAACCTATTTTCTAAATCTATCATTCTTTTTTGTTCTTTCGATTCTTTTAGTGTTTTTGCTCTGCAAAACTGTGTGTTCAACCTTTCATTTATGCACATTTTCTAACAGATTTACATGGTATCAGATCTCACAGGTTGCTAGATAAAAGGTGCACCAGTACTTTATTTTGCATGTATTATAGCTTGGAGATCTAAGATCAATAGAAAAATGGAGTTTCCCAAAGCATCGATCCTAACACCGTACAACTATCACAAATGGAAGGACCAAATGGCTCGATACCTTCGTCAGAAAGGGTTGTACAGGATTACCATGGTTGCAGAAGTGGAACCCACTTCAACCATAGAGAAATCGAAGTACCTCAACTTCATGGATGAGGCCCACAGATCCATATGCATGTGCATCTCCCCAGAGTTGCAGTTTCATCTATCTGCGTGCAGTACTCCCAATGAGATTTATAAAAAGGTTGAAGAACTCTACGGGAAGTGGAGCTTCTCTCATTGGATCCACAAAACTATTAAAGAATTCAAGACTTCTTCACCAAATATAATGATCTATTGCTACAATTTAAGGGTTGTGGAATTGACAAATCCAAGGAGGAGATTTGCCAATTTCTCTATATTATGTCAAAGCTTAAACCAGAATACTCCATCTTGTGTCTACATTTCATTCAGTAAGGCTCGCAACATGTAAATCCTACACCATGCCTTCTCTCAAAGAGTTCATGGATTCCCTCACTTTTGAGCAAGATAAACTCATTGACATGGAGAAAATCAAACCTCCAAAAGCACATGCACTTGTTTTGCATGATGACATCCACAATAAAAATCATAGATTTGATTCAAGTCAGAAAAATTAGCAGGAAAAAGACAAGGGAAAAGCACATTCCCATCCAAAGAAGGAAGAGTACACCAAGCCCTTCAATGACTCCTCTGGCTCCAGAAATGAGAAAGGGAAGAAAGGAGACAAATGCACCTATTGTCACCGAGGATTCCATCCATAATCCTCTTGCATAATGAAACAAATTGACCAAATGGCAGAAATCCTTCAAAAGCACAACCTTGGGGACCACATCCCTCAGGGCGCCAAGAAGAAAAATGAGGATCTGCCACATGGGAAAGGTAACAATTTTCATGCTCTAGTTGCAATTAAATCTTCCCCTGATGCATGGATTATAGATTCTAGTGCATCACATCATATGGCTTCTACGAAGGAGGTCTATTCCTCTTTGGATGCATGCAAAGGACCTCCCGTCATCATGGTAGATGCCTCACCTATTAAGGTCACCGGAAAAGGTAGAGTGGAACTTTTACACGGAAGCTTTGAAGATGTGCTTCATGTTCCAAAACTTTTGGTAACCTTGCTTTTAGTTTATCATATCACTCATTTCGGTACCAGAAAGAGAGTCGAATTCACTCTAGATGCAGTGAACATATATGACCTACATAGCAACTCCAAAATTGCAACTGGTGAGGTAAACAATTGAGCTACACTATATACATTTTCTAAGCTTATTGAATCTGAATCCTCCTTATTGCTTACACATGCTGATGATAGTAGTAGGCTTTGGCACGAGAGGTTTGGTCACTTAAATTACAGGTATATGCAGTAGCTAAGCAAGCATGAGATGGTGGAAGGCTTGCCAAATATCAGTTTCTCTGAAGGAGTTTGTTAAGGGTGTGTCCTTGGCAAACATCCTAGAGAAACATTTGACACTGGCAAGACTCACAGAGAATCCTCTCCTCTAGATCTGATCCATAGTGATCTCATGGGGCCTTTTCCTCATCCTTCGATCAACAAAGCAAGGTATGTGCTTATATTTATTGATGATTTCTCACGGTACACTTGGGTGTATCTTCTTAGGGCCAAATGTGATGTTTTTGCAGAATTTGAAGATTTGAAAGCACTAGTTGAAACACAGTCAGAGAGAAATATCAAAGCCCTTTGTACAGACATTGGGGGGGAATATGTTAACACAATACTTAAGAACATTTGCCTTGAGTCTGACATACAGTTGCAGCACACAGTTCCATACACTGCGCAACATAATGGAGTTGCTGAGAGAAAGAACTGATCTCTCAAAGAGATGGCTTCCTGTATGCTGCATGCTAAGTCACTACCTCATAAGCTATGGGCTGAAGCACTTAATTATGCTAACTACATCCAGAATAGATATTCTCATATATTTGTCAAGGATCAGACCCCCTTTGAGGCTTGGAGCGGCACTAAACCAAAGGTCACCCACTTCCATGTTTTCAGCTCCCGATCATGGGCCAGGATCCCTCTGAAAAGTGGAAAGCTCTTGATCCACAAAGCATTGAGTGTATCTTTGTTGGATGCCCTAATGGTGGATACTGACTCTTGATTTCCTCTATGGACAAGCTCATCATTGAGCGAAGTGTCCAATTTGAGGAAAGTCTCTTGCATGCACCTCAATTGCCACATGCAAACACCTTTTCTCTACCTCATGACTGAGATGATGACTCAGCACACTCAGATGTAGATACATAGCATGCAGATGCAGAGACAAAGTCTTCAGATACAAATCCAGTGCATACATATGACGATCCACATCCAAGCCCAGGTTGTGCTTCTAGCAGTGAATCAACTTCCCCTGTCATAAATTAGAGAACAATGAGATTAAGTGAGATATATGCAAAAGACCACCCAGCTACCAGAAATGGTCTTATGGGGGATAATTCTGATCCACAGAGGAATAGCTCAGAGTTTATTGAGTCTCCTCTTGCCCTCACTACCACTGAACCAATGCCATCTTGACATTGTCATTTGGTTCAATCTTATAATCCGCGGTCTTATGTTGACACTGCCAGGCATCCCTCTTGGGAGTCTACCATGGAGGAGGAGTACAACTCCTCCTGGAGAACTAGACTTGGGAGCTGGTCCCCCTTCCTTCAGGAAGGAAACTTGTCCGATGCAAATGGGTCTACAAGACCAAGAGCTCTGCAAATGGGAAAATTGCCAGACAGAAAGCCAAGTTAGTAGCCAAAGGCTTCTAGTAAGTGCATGGCATTGATTATGATGAGACCTTTTCTCCAATAGCAAAGATGGATTCCATACACCTTGCACTTGCCATTGCAGTTGCCAAGGGGTGGGAAGTACATTAGATGGATGTGAAGAATGCCTTTCTTCATGGAGACCTATCTGAGGAGATCTACATGGAGCAGTCACATGGTTTCATTCAAGATTCATCTTTGGTCTGAAAACTAAAAAAGTCTCTCTACGGCCTTAAGCAAGCCCCAAGAGCTTGGTATGCGAGGATGGATTCTTTTCTCTTATCACAAAACTTCAAAAGATGTAAGTCTGATCCGAATGTTTAAATGCTCAGGACACATGATTCTCTTCTTATCTTAGTTTTGTATGTGGATGATCTCCTGATCACTGGCAGCTCGGCTTCAGCCATCGCTGCAGTCAAGAGGACCTTGCATGATAGGTTCTTGATGATGTACATGGGTCCATTACACTTCTTTCTTGGTCTTGAGATCAACCGGGATGCCATGTGCATCAAACTCTCTTAGGCTAAGTATGCACGGGATATCCTTGAGAGATTTCACATGACTGACTGCAAGCGAGCACCGACTCCTTTTCTATCTGGGGTCTGCCTTGAGGATGGAGGTGACACTCCATTAGTTGACAGTACTCTCTACCGACATCTAGTGGGGAGCTTATTGTACCTCACCCACTTTAGACCAAATCTCTCATATGTAGTAGGGGCAGTTTCCAGATACATGCAGGAGCCGCATGAGCTACACTGGAAAGTTGCCAAGCGCATCCTCTAATATGTGCAAGGCACCATCAACTTTGGGATTCACTATGCAGCAGACACTACATTGAATCTCCTTAGCTTCATAGATTTTGATTGGGTAGGCGACAACATTGATTGCACATCCACCTCCGGATATTCACTCAGTCTAGGGTCTGGCCCTATCTGTTGGTCAAGCAAGAAGCAGGCTGCTATTTTTCTCTCTTCAGCTGAGGCCTAGTACAGAGGAGTAGTCAACATCACCATTCAGGCTCTGTGGCTACAACACTTCCTCAGTGAGTTGGGCATCCAATTCCATCAATCCACTATCATCTGGTGCGACGACCATAACATTATCAAATTTTGCAGGGATCCAGTACAATGGAAGTGGATGAAGCACATAGAGATCCATATGCACTACATTAGAGACTTAGTACATGATCAGGTCATTGGTTTGTAGTTCTATCCTTCAGCAGAAAAAATTGCAGACATCTTCACCAAGACATTCATTGAGCCAAAGCTTCACTCTCTGCGCGATCGTCTTGGAGTGAAGGACACAGTTGCTTAGCAACAGTTTTTTCTTCCTCTTTTCTTTTGATTATATTTTATTTTGAGGTGGGGGTTTTCCCATGAGGTTTTCCCTCTTTCCTCAATTTTAATACAAATTGCACTGTATTTTCGGTGACCTTTGTGTTGAGATTGCAACAAGATGATGGAGCTTAGTGAAAAGAGTCGCCTTCACTAAGTGGGCCCGCAGGCTATTTTTGGCGCAAGTCTATTTTTAGACTATGTCTATTTTTAGACATATGGATCATGTCTATGGATTGCAGGTTGTTGTTTATGGATGATTGATCAAGTTGGAAAAATAGATGGACTTCTATTTTTGATGAAAGTGTGAGTGATCACAGTGTGAGTGATCAAGTCTATTTTTAGACTGGCTGTCAAAAAATAGAAAAGTCAAATATTATTATCTCACAATAATATTTGGACTATAAACTTAATCTTATTCTCTTGGAGCACTTCAGTTCGAGCTACGGATGTGGCACATGCAATTGCATGAAGGAAATACGTGGTTCTTATGGGTTAGTTGAATATTTGCATGCATGACTTCAGTTAGAACTCAAGTGAGTTGAGTTTAGTGGACTGGAGGTGCAGTTGATGGAGTTGTGTTCAGTTTAGCTTTGTTAAACTGGTTGTATTTAGTCTAACTGGAAAATAGACTAGAGATGAGTTGGGTGAATTAGTTATTAATTAATTCACAAGTTATTAACTCATAATACAACTAATGAATACATCAGTTAACTCAGTTGCATGTCAGTGCATGTTCAGTTCAGCAGGGACAGGTGTTAGAGAATCAGATTGCTATCAGTTGTGACTATAGTTGTGCACCAGATCTTGCACAAATCAGGGATTGAGTATGCCAATGAGTTTGCCCACATTGTAGCTTGTTCTCACGTGATTTAGCCAAGGAAAGACGTGGCTGCCTTGGAATTATCACCGGTTCTTGTGCAGGTATTGAGTAGCGGAGGCAAGCAAGCAGCGGAAGAGATCTGAGCCAGTGATTGATTCAGATCTGAGCTGTATTGTGTGTAACAGGTGGAGCTGGTACTGGATTGCTTGTGATAAGCATTGTACTTTGTAATGTTACATGACTCAATCATTAATATACAGATAGTTGGGGGTTTTAGCGAGATGCTTTCCCCGGGATACATACTGTGTTAATGTGTGAATGCTCTTGATGTTTTATTGTTATTGATGCTGCTATATTGATGATCAACGTAGAGGAGCTTATGTATTGTGTATGTTTTCCGCAATAGTAGATGATCAGGATAATATCCATTGAATATGTGTTAAATTATTCAAAATTTCTACATGGTATCGGAGCTGGTTGATTTGTAGAAGAGATTTCTACATTCAGGAAGTGTTTACATTCTATTTTCTCTAGGCAGAGCCTGTAATCAGGCCAAGTAGCCTCTGGATTCATCCTTCCTTTGGAAGGTGAAATATCTGGTCAAAGCCCATACAGTCAATCTCTGTACAAGAAATATTTTGTTCTCACGAATCTTAGATCCGAGGCGGTTGAGTTGGTTGCTGGTGGAATTCGAATTTGCAGCAGTGTTTTCTTGGTGACAACGCAGCAATGTATTTCAACGGATTGCGATTGGAGTATGCTCTTGAGGGCAGCTCAAACTATATTGCATGGAAGGACAGGATGGAGGCAGTATTGGATGATAACGGGCTGAAGGAGTTCATAGATACGGATATCCCAAAGCCTACTGATGCTACTCAAGCTGATGCTTGGCAAAAAAAGATTGCAAATGTCGAAGGATTCTGTTGGAGGGAGTGAAGGATCACATTGTGTCCAGCCTCAATGGAAAGGCTACTCCATATTTGATGTGGAAATCATTAACAGAATTATTCCAAAGCAAGAGCGATCAGAGGAAGCTGGCGCTAAAAGATAAACTCAGAACATCAAATGCGAGAAGGGTGACAGTATTCCCAAGTATCTCACGAAGTTCACTCAGTGTCGAGATGAGCTGGGAAGTGTGGGGGTTACTGTCGATGATGAGGACTTGGTGAGCTTGGCTCTCCTTGGTCTTCCGAAGAGTTGGCATTCCTATCAGGACTCTGTCAAAGGTCGGGAGAAGTTGCCAGGATGGGAAAGACTATGGTCAGATCTTGTGCAGGAGGAGATCAGGCGGAGTACCAGGGACAGATCTTCGTCAAAGGGAGCTGATGAAGATAATTGTGCTTTGGCTGCCAAAGCAAAGAAAGGGAAGAGCAAGAAAGCTTCTCAGTCTGGTGCGAAAGGCAAGAAGCAGGATATGTCCAAGGTGAAGTGTTTTCACGGTCACCAGCACGGACACTATGCCACAAATTGTCCGCAGAAGAAGAAGAACAAGCAAGCTGCTGGATCTGCAGGGGGAGAGGCCTTAGCTTCTCAGTTTGAGCTTGATTTTTCATTGATCACATGCTTGGTTTCAAGTGTGATGGAATCAGTGTGGTTCTTGGACAGTGGTGTGTCTTTTCACATGACGGGAGATAGAGATTTGTTCTCTGATCTGGAGGACAAAGATCTTGGAGTGCACATCGAGATGGGCGATTATGGTAGATACAGTGCGACCGGTATCGGTACCATTTCCTTTGAGAGGGAGTCTGGTAAACCCTTTGTATTGAAGGAAGTCATGCATGTTCCAGGATTGAAGAAGAATCTCATCTCAGTGGCGATCTTAGAAGACAAGGGGTATGATGTTGTTTTCAGCGAGGGAAAGGCCTTCCTGCGCAGCAAGACAACTGGTGAGACCCGGAAGATAGGGGTTCGAGTGAGGAACCTTTATCAGTTGCATGTAGATGGATTCGCAGCAATGGCAGGCAAGGCAGAAGGATTGGTGAGCCGGGATGATGGCGAG
>APFE031537755.1:61687-109021 GCA_000404065.3 Pinus taeda | reverse complement strand
ATTTGATGTGGAAATAATTAACAGAATTATTCCAAAGCAAGAGCGATCAGAGGAAGCTGGCGCTCAAAGATAAACTCATATCAAATGCGAGAAGGGTGACAGTATTCCCAAGTACCTCACGAAGTTCACTCAGTGTCGAGATGAACTGGGAAGTGTGGGGGTTACTGTCGATGATGAGGACTTGGTGAGCTTGGCTCTCCTTGGTCTTCCGAAGAGTTGGCATTCCTATCAGGAATCTGTCAATGGTCGGGAGAAGTTGCCAGGATGGGAAAGACTATGGTCAGATCTTGTGCAGGAGGAGATCAGGCGGAGTACCAGGGACGGATCTTCGTCAAAGGGAGCTGATGAAGAGAATTGTGCTTTGGCTGCCAAAGCAAATAAAGGGAAGAGCAAGAAAGCTTCTCAGTCTGGTGCGAAAGGCAAGAAGCAGGATATGTCCAAGGTGAAGTGTTTTCACTGTCACCAGCACGGACACTATGCCACAAATTGTCCGCAGAAGAAGAAGAACAAGCAAGCTGCTGGATCTGAAGGGGGAGAGGCCTTAGCTTCTCAGTTTGAGCTTGATTTTTCATTGATCGCATGCTTGGTTTCAAGTGTGATGGGATCAGTGTGGTTCTTAGACAGTGGTGCGTCTTTTCACATGACGGGAGATAGAGATTTGTTCTCTGATCTGGAGGACAAAGATCTTGGAGTGCACATCGAGATGGGCGATGATGGTAGATACAGTGCGACCGGTATCGGTACCATTTCCTTTGAGAGGGAGCCTGGTAAACCCTTTGTATTGAAGGAAGTCATGCATGTTCCAGGATTGAAGAAGAATCTCATCTCAGTGGCGATGTTAGAAGACAAGGGGTATGATGTTGTTTTCAGCGAGGGAAAGGCCTTCCTGCGCAGCAAGACAACTGGTGAGACCCGGAAGATAGGGGTTGGAGTGAGGAACCTTTAAGTTGCATGTAGATGGCTGCGCATCAATGGCATGCAAGGCAGAAGGATGGTGAGCCGGGATGATGGCAAGCTGTGGCACTAGATATTGGACCACCTTCACCATGGAGCCTTGAAGATACTGCAACAGATTTCTGCTGGGCTTCCTAAAGGCACTCTTGTGTAGTCAGATTAGTGCAAGGGGTGTATTTTGGGAAAATTTGTGAAAGCCACCTTTCACGAGAGAAGGATAGTCGCGCCATGACGATCCTTGAGAGAATTCACACAGACGTGTGTGGACCTTTCTCAGTGGCTTCGACAGCAAAACACAGGTATTATGTGATTTTTGTTGATGATTTCTCTCGTAAGTGCTGGATCTTCTTCATGCAGAAGAAGAGCGAGACATATTCAAAGTTCTGTGAATTCAAAGCACTGGTCGAGAAGGAGTCGGGGAAGAAGGTGAAGGCTCTTAGGAGCGATAAGGTGGTGAATACATCTCAGACGAGTTCAAGGATTTCTGCAAGGCAGAAGGGATTCGTAGAGAGCTCATAGCCCCCCATAACCCACAGCAGAACGGGGTAGCTGAGCGGAAGAACAGAACGATTGTGGGTGCTGCACGGGCAATGTTGCATGATCAGGGCCTACCCCTTCACTTGTGGGCGGAAGCATGCAATACAACAGCTTATGTGCAGAACCGTTGTCCTCATAGGATACTTGGCATGAGTACACCTGAGGAGACTTATTCTGGTAAGAAGCCTGATCTTTCTCATTTGAGGATTTTTGGTGCTAACGTTTACATGCATGTGACGAAGGATGCCAGAAAGAATTTGGAGCCGACTGCAGAGGTTGGGATATTTGTGGGGTACACTGATACGCCCCACAACTATCGTGTGTATTTTCCAGACAATGGTAAAATTGTTGTGCGACGGGATATAAAATTTCAGGAGGAGAAAGCCATGAAGTTTTCGCTTGAGAGGGAGCTACACTTGCATGCAGATGAGGAGCTATTAGTTCCTAAGGATGAGCTTCAGGACGTGGATCAGCCACAGGACGAGGTTCATGGAGTGGAAGAGACCACTCATGCAGTGCCAACCATCAGAGGGCGAAAGCGTTTGACAGAAGCTGAGCGACTGGCTAAAGATGCAGAGAAAGTTGTAGGACCACCTACAGCCCAACGCAGGCAGAGACAGTCACCTGATCGGTACACTGGATACATGGCTCTTATGAGCAAGTGTGTTGTGACTGAGCCATCCTCTTTCGAGGAAGTTGTGGAGGATCACGCATGGGTAGACGCCATGGTGGAAGAGTATGATTCTATTGTCAGAAAAAGTGCATGGGAGATTGTTCCTAGACCGAAAGGGAAATTAGTGGTAGGTTCGAGATGGATCTACAAAGAGGTGCAGATGGGGTGGCACATTGATCAGTTGGATGTGAAGAATGCATTCCTTCCTGGATGTTGGAGGAAGGAGGATGCTACTTCAGCGGATGTAGTGGATGCCACTGGTTACCAGCAGTTGGTAGAGTCGCATGTGTGCAGACTCAAGAGAGGCACATCAGGATATGGATTGGATGAGGTGAAGCTATGTGGCTTCATGGATGCAAATTGGGCAGGGAGCTCAAGAGGCCGAGTATATGAAAGCAAGGGCATCAGGTACCATCATATCATAGATTGTGTGCAGCGGAGGATCATGTTACTTTCGTACATTCCAACAGAGGATCAGGATGCTGATATTCTGACGAAGGCTCTCACCAGGAGCAAATTCGAGTACCACCGAGGCAGGATAGGGGTTGCTGATAATCCATATCTTGTCGAGAGGGAGTGTTGAGATTGCACAAGATGATGGAGCTTAGTGGAAAGGAGTCGCCTTCACTAAGTGGCCCGCAGGCTATTTTTGGCGCAAGTCTATTTTTAGACTATGTCTATTTTTAGACATATGGATCATGTCTATGGATTGCAGGTTGTTGTTTATGGATGAATGATCAAGTTGAGAAAATAGATGGACTTCTATTTTTGATGAAAGTGTGAGTGATCAAAGTGTGAGTGATCAAGTCTATTTTTAGACTGGCTGTCAAAAATAGAAAAGTCAAATATTATTATCTCACAATAATTTTTGGACTATAAACTTTGTCTTATTCTCTTGGAGCACTTCAGTTCGAGCTACGGATGTGGCACATGCAATTGCATGAAGGAAATACGTGGTTCTTATGGGTTAGTTGAATATTTGCATGCATGACTTCAGTTAGAACTCAAGTGAGTTGAGTTTAGTGGACTGGAGGTGCAGTTGATAGAGTTGTGTTCAGTTTAGCTTTGTTAAACTGGTTGTATTTAGTCTAACTGGAAAATAGACTAGAGATGAGTTGGGTGAATTAGTTATTAATTAATTCACAAGTTATTTACTCATAATACAACTAATGAATACATCAGTTAACTCAGTTGCATGTCAGTGCATGTTCAGTTCAGCAGGGACAGGTGTTAGAGAATCAGATTGCTATCATTTGTGACTATAGTTGTGCACCAGATTTTGCACAAATCAGGGGATTGAGTATGCCAATGAGTTTGCACGTATTGTAGCTTGTTCTCACGTGATTTAGCCAAGGAAAGACGTGTCTGCCTTGGAATTATCACCGGTTCTTGTGCAGGTATTGAGCAACGGAGGCAGGCAAGCAGCGGAAGAGATTTGAGCCAGTGATTGATTCAGATCTGAGCTGTATTGTGTGTAACAGGTGGATCTGGTACTGGATTGCTTGTGATAAGCATTGTACTTTGTAATGTTACATGACTCAATCATTAATATACAGATAGTTGGGGTTTTTAGCGAGATGCTTTCCCCGGGATACATACTGTGTTAATGTGTGAATGCTCTTGATGTTTTATTGTTATTGATGCTGCTATATTGATGATCAACGTAGAGGAGCTTATGTATTGTGTATGTTTTCCGCAATAGTACATGATCAGGATAATCTCCATTGAATATGTGTTAAATTATTCAAAATTTCTACACTTTGGCCTTAGTTTCTAGGGTCCACTTTCTATTTTTCCCCATAGTGGTGTTCAAGGGGGGTGTTGGAGGTACTACACACCTAGGACCTTCATTATTGGCACTAACTATCCATGCATGCATGGGACTACATGCAAGATCCTTTCTGCATGATTTACTCACTGATTTGCTCCTCTTTTCACTTTGCAACTTGCTAGTTCTCTTCGGAACTTGCCGTGGGAATACATGCAAGATCCTTTCTGCATGATTTACTCCCTAATTGCTCCTCCTTTCACTCCGCAACTGGTTAGTTCTCTCCAGAACTTGCTATAGGTGTCGAGTCCTCTCATTGATCAACACTATGGCACATTACCTTAGGATCTTCACCCAGTAATGCTATATCATGAGAATTGTAACCTATTTTTTGAATCAATCATTCTTTTTTGTTCTTTCGACTCTTTTATTGTTTTTGCTCTGTAAAGTTGTGTGTTCAACCTTTACTAGCTAGATTCATCTGTGCAGGTTTTCTAACACATTTACAATCTACACAACGAATTCAATGAAATAAAAACTAATAAAAACTACCATGACTAATGAATATCATGATTTAGATTTATTACGATATTTAAGCATTTTAATAGAATAACAAATATACAAGTATTCCTCACATAGTGTACATATGTTTTTAAGGAGGGTCTTCATGGAGAATAAACCCCATTTATTATGAATCTTAGAGAATGTTGAACAACAATTCTTTACAGTTTCAAACTTGTAGGGTCTCTATAGGGTTATGTTTCATAGTGCTGAGTGGCCCTAATGTAAAAGCCAAGGTCTATCCTATCTACAAAGATCTTCATTGTTAGCTTGAATGGTGATGAGGTGAGTTTCAACTCTCCCCACATGGGTTCAAATATCCAATGAGACATTGGCCCCTTGTGACATGGCTAAAAGGGTAGACACTCCCTTGGATAAAGGTCCCCATAGGTATGTCTTGAGATTTCTCTGTCCTTGCTAAGGGATGAGTTATTGGTATATCTAGCTTGTGAGCTACTGTATATACTTTTGGGTTGCAGTGTTAGCTGGTTTGATTCCTAGTCTAGTTTGAGTCACTCTGACTAGTTATTGATTCCCATGGTTTAGAAAAGGAAAATGCAACAACTTTCTAAGGCTGATGTGACCACTCAATTGACTTCCATAGTTGATTGTCAAATATCCAACCTTCTCATCCAATCCCTCTTGTTGTTTTCATTGCAAGACATCTCCAAGAATATATTAGATTGATTCAATTACTACTGGATCTGTTTAGTTATCAAATGGTTCAATTTCCATTTAGTAAACAACACCAACTGTCCAATTGACTCGCCCTAGTGATCGAGTGCCACATAGGCATCACTTTGCTCATATTTTCCTCACTAACTTAACATTGCTAACAAGGATCCTAGCAATTCTTTAATCCATGTCTTGAATGGTTGACATCTCCTTTCTTGGTTGACATATGTGTGCTAGTCAGTCCGATGTAGATGATATGCTAGTTGACTTCATTGTTGATCTTGTTTTAATTGATTCTTCTTTGTTAATGAGTTGAATGGGTTCAATCAACTTTCAATTGATCATTACCTCTAGTCTTTCGACTTCTCATTGATCTAATTTTGAATCATTTTTTTCCTTTTTGGGAGGCTTTTGGTGCCCCAAAACTTACCAATGTCAAAGAAGATGAAGAAATCTATCATTGATCTCCTCTAACAAATATCATTTAGCTTTGGTAGGGATTGGACCCTTCAAAACAATCTTGAGATACTCTTTTTTGCCCCCATGAGTTTCACGAATTTTCCATTGCAATACAATGACATGTTCTAACTCAATATTCAACTCTTGACGACATTGACAATTCATCCTCCCCGTCACCAAAAATGGAAGGTGAAAAACCTTCAAATTCTTTACATTGATAACATGATAGATGTTTATATATGGTCGAAAAAAATTTCCCTTCATATGTTGTACAATTTCAAAGGGGCCATACCTAATGGATTTTAGCTTCTTCCTCATATCTTGTATCTATTGCTTATTGAGACATAATCACACCATATTTCCTGCTTGGAATAGATGAGATACCATGTGTTGATCATGCATCTACTTATTGGTGGGCCTTTTAGTTACCCTTCTAATTGTTCAGAAAGACAAAAAAAGGGCTATGCATTTAATTGTTAACCTGTGGCTCATATAGAACTTGTGAGTTACAGTGCATTGTATATGCAGATCATATTTTTAACTTTCATTGGTTTGTTTTGTAGTTGTAGTATGAATTATTACTTTTGTAGATGGAGTATAAACAATTCACAAGCTTGGAAAGGTTCTATAAGTACATAAGTAAAGTGACTAAAGCTACTTATAGGAAAGTAAAAACGCTGACATGAAAATAAAAATGCTTGTAGGAAGTTAAATATCATACTTGTAAAATTTAAATAACACAATTCTTCTAGGTGGGGTTAGGAAACTTAACATTGTAACCTCCAACACAGGTATAACAAACCACACATGCAAGAAATGAAAAGACTAATCCTTGCCAAATGATTTTTTTTTTACTCAAATCGACGAATGTAATCATGTGAACATGTTTATTCAACAACGTAAATGATGCAAACCAATATGAAATGTAAACATGCCAAATCAGAGGTAAGCTAAACAACTGATTGCCTAAAAAACTTGATAAATAAATAGATACAACCATGCACGAATAATTAATTGCAAAGATCACACAACCATAAATTAATTAGAGTAGTAAATAAATTCTACATGAATAAATAATTGAGTTAAATTACACAATCAGAAAAGAGAACCGTCTAAAATATACAACTCTTTGTTTTATTGGAGTGGGTATTTCCTCCATAGAACATAGTACTAATATTTACAACACTTTTATACAACTCTTTTTTTTATTCGAATGGTATTGCCTACCTAAATTATACAACTCTTTGTTCTATTGAAGTGGGTATTACCTCCATAGAACGAAGTGCCAATATTTACAACACTTGTTGCATTGACAATATGAATTAATTTAATTAGCTAAGCTAGTTAAATTAGATTTTTATTTCTTAAATATGCACATGAAATAAATATGAAAAAAGTAAATAAATCAAATAGATATACAAAGGAAACAAATATGCAAAACAAAATAAATTAAATAAATTAATCATGAATAAATAATTGAGTTAAATTGCACAATGAGAAAAGAGAATTGTCTAAATACAACTCTTTGTTCTATTGGAGTAATTGAGTTAAATTACACAATGAGAAAAGAGAACTGTCTAAATTATATAACTCTTTGTTCTACTAGAGTGGGTATTGCCTCCATAGAACCGAGTGCTAATATTTACAACACTTGTTACATTGACAATATGAATTAATTTAATTAGCTACACTAGTTAAATTAAATTATTATTTTTTAAATATGAACATGAAATAAATATGCAAACAAAATAAACCAAATAGATATACAAATGAAATAAATATGAAAAAAAAATTAAATTAATTAATCAAATCATAAGCTGGAAATTATCAACTACAATTAATATAAAACTTAATAATTAAATTATCTTATTAAGATTTGGACAACACTCTTAAAATCCTCATGAAATTAAAGAGAAACTATTTTTATACATTACATTTGTTTAAAAATAAAATATCAACCAATAAATGAGATCCACAAGTGTCTCATATGGTTTGCTAACAATTAGCAAACAAAAGATATGCCTCCACAAATCTCTTATTTGGCTTGTTAATAATTAACAAACAATAAACAACTCACACATATTCCAAAATAATCATTAAATACTCAATTAATTATGTCTAATATTGATCCCAATTGAAATAATGGAATAACAATTATGTAACAACATCAACTCAAAGTTCTAATGGCTCATGGTTCCAACATTGCAACAACCACATGAACTGGGGCTGCAGTAATAGGAGTTGCAGCAAAAGAGTTTGGAGTTGCAACAACATAGTTTGGAGTTGTTGCAATGAGAGTTACAACAACATAGTTTGGAGTTTTTGCAATGAGAGTTGCAACAATAGAGTTCGGAGTTGCAGCGATGGAGTTAGGAGTTGTAACTCCACCACATGAACTGGAGCTACAGTAATAGGAGTTGTAGCAAAAGAGTTCGGAGTTTCAACAACTTTAACAAAAAAATTTCATGTGGAAACATCACAACCTGCAAAAAAATGTGTATGGCACATCGTTTTTTCAAATCAACTCAAAGATAAATAAAAATATGATATTTTTCAATGTTTAATCATAAATTCATTTAAATACTAAGAAAATGCCATGGAAAACATTTTATGTCTAAATCTCTTAAATAAGTATCAGAATGGACTAATATAGAGTTATAAGTTAGTGAAAAAGAATTAATAATAGAGAAAAGAGGGTGTGAAATATGTCAATTTTGATGCCCACCATCTCCCCCTATTCAAGAATTTCATATGTTCTCATGCAACCTTGTACATTTGTATTAGTCATACTATAGGTACACTTCTTTTTTCCACTGCATACCTCGTTCTATTGTTAAAAATTTTCATTTTTCTCAAATGCTTGTTGTGGATTATCATAAAACAATTTCCAAATTTGAAATTAGCATCCTAAAACAATTTTAATGAGTTTTCAATAAATTTGGTGGAGTTGCAACAACCCCATACAAGGAGTTGCAACAAGAGTGTTGTAAGAGTAACAACAAGCTTAATTTATCCATTTTCTACAAACCGATTCTTATGAATTGACCATTTGATCCATGATATAAACAAATTATTTCTATATGTAATATGAAATTCATAATAGCAACAAATAATATTATAATTGGTGTAATAACAACAATAAATCATGACACATGACGTGGTGAATTTTTTGTTGTTGGTTCTTGTGTAGTAACAACAAGACTTCCTATTACTAGTTCTTGTGTAAAAGCGATAGGGTTTCCTTGTGTCATTTCTTATGTCATACTTTCTTATTGCTAAAACAAATGATAACAACACATAATTTTTTATGGGAATGATTTCCACAACAACTTCTTCCATTGTAGGTTCTTGTGGGCCATCCTAATCCTTTCTGAATTCTGTAGATGGGCTATGATTTTCTAGATAATATGTTTCTCAAAACAATCCTTTAATGTAGTGGACCTCAAAATTCTCATGGATCAAAAAAATAAATATGGAATTAATAAATGTTGACTATCCATTTTATCTACCTTTTTTTTTGTTGTTAGCTCTTGTGGAGCAACAATCTTTTTCTCTTTCGGCTCGTTCTACAATGTCCTTCACTGTTAGCAACTTTGAATCCTTATCATACATGCATATTGGGGTGAAGATGGATAACAATGGTGAGGGATTGTTATGGAAGGCAAAGGTTATGGTACCCCCGAAATGAAGAGATTGTCCATCCTTAAGAAATGGAAAATGATGAGAAAGTATAATAGGAGCCTCATTTTCTTTCCAAATACAAATCCATAACATCTAATGAACTTAGATTAGATAAAAGAAAAATAAGCATATTTGCACCTACATAAAAAGTGTTATAACAACTAATTGATAGGTGTTTCTAGTTGCAACAACTGATTGATAAGAGTTGTAGAAATTAGCTTATGGGAGTTTCAACAATTGGGTGATAGGAGTTGCCACAATCTGTAACAACACATGTAGCAACACCAACTATTGTAACAACCTTCTTGTTTTATAGCCTAAGACAATCCACAATTATGTAAAATTTGCGAGAAATAATAATGTGGAGCTTGAGATCTTGGATCATCATATGAGTTGTAGATTGAGATGTGAAACAACCTTTTCTAAGTGAAATTTGTGAATCATTTTTCAATAGAGTAACTAAAAATTGAAGATGAATTTTTATTATTATTTGCAAGATCTTTTCTGCTAGCAACTTGGTTTTGACACAATATTTATCTAACATGCACCCAGAGGGTTTTCATAGTTAGAATTATTATTATATTTTTTTCATGGAATGGCTTCAAACAAGATGGTTTTCAAACGTTCCAAGGTTTGATGATGCATAAGACAAGTTTTCACCATCAAACTTATTATGGAAGATAATAGAATAACAAGGTGACTAAGCATTGTAAGTGAGTTGAATGAATTTATTGCATGGGTTAGGGATGGTTGGAGTAGGGAGTAGGAAATGATTGTTGGCATTATGATACAGGTGCTTTCCTTGATGGCAACTCACACATATGACAGTTCACAGTGTAACAGGTTAACAACAAAGGGTTACATATCAAACTCTAGAGATTGAAGAAAGAGAGGTATACACTAGTTCACTTTGTCAAAGTAGCGTATATACACAGAAGCATAGAACAAAAAGAGCATATACATATACATGCACTTTCACAGAAGGAAAAACGCGTATGGGATGGAAAATCAAGGTTTTGGTCCAAGGTATTGACAAAGGGCCTAAATCTATATAAGGAGGAGAAGATCATAACTCCAAGAGTGAAAGCAATAAGATTCTAAGGAATAATTCTATCTAAAGTATATTTTATGTTGCAAGGTTATGTTTTGGACTAGATCTAAAATATTCATGTGCACCTTGAGTTCAATATTTGATCAGGATCATGAGACCTGAAATGACTTATTATTGAATGATCTGATATTGGTTGAGACTAGATATGATGTTTTGTGCCTATTTTATTCGTTATCTATTATGATCTGGGTTTGTCTAAAGTCTGGAATTTTAGCAAAGTTCTGAGTCAATATTTGTAGATCTGTACGCAGGTTCGTCTCGGCCAAAGAGCGTATACATGCAGGTTATGTTATTTCAAGTAGTGTATACAAAAGGAAAGCTTATTTTTTCAGATATGACTGATCTATCTAATCAAATTCTATTGTTTTACTGATATATGTCAATGAGGCCTTCTTAGATCTAAATGTAAAACTGAATTCATAAGGAGGTCGGCATTTGATTGATTGATTGTATAAGTGAGAAGAAGTGATCTTTGTCCATGCCTATGTAAAGTTTTGTAAGTTGACAATAGATATTTAGTATATTGTTGGTTGCTACATACTTGATTCAAAAGTTTATGTTTGCTATAGTTTTGAAGGTATACATAGGTTTTATTAATGGAAGTAGCGCATACACGCAATTTGGGTTCAGCCAAGTAGTGTATACACTCTAATGCATGATTTTTGAGGTTACAGTTAGTTATGAATGATGATGTAGGGTTTTGGGTTCAGCACAGTGTTCTAGAGTCAGTGATCTGATTGTTCAGATTAAATGAATGTTGGTTGATACAGTTTAAAGTTTAAATTTTTTTTGATGGGTCGAGTATGAAAATTGGATGAAACGTGGCCTTCAAATTGTGGTGTTGTGAACTAGGAGTATCCAATCTAAAAATTCATGAAATGTGGTCCCTAGAGGAAGAAAGAAGGTCATAGCCTTCTGTAGGTCGATGCCTACGTGCTAGTAAACATATTGGTTAGTACAAGAGCTAGGGGGTTGCATCTCCCTTCTAGTAGAAGCCGGAAAATGAGAGAAGGTTGTAGCCTTCTACAGGTGGGTGCCTGCGTACTGTTATGAGTCTGCACTAGTACAAGATTGTAAGCATATTTTCTTATTATTAAAAGAAGATAGAGTCGACAACACCAGGTGGTTTTCACCCACATTGGGTTTCCACCTTAAAACTTGGTGTTCATGTGTGTTTCTTATGTGTGATGCTTTATTTTGCTTTTACTGCACTATCTAATAAGTTATTGGTGTATTACTTTAAGATCAACACATGATAAGTTGTCTAATTCACAAATTCTCTGGATATACGTTGGTTTCTTTAATCACAATTGCGCATACACACTAGTTCACTTCACTGAAGTAGCATATATAAATCTGTTTGGGAAATAAAATTATTGATATGATAGTATTAATACACCCCCCTCTTAGTATTATTTCCAACAATTGGTATTGGAGCAGGTCCTTTAGAAGAAGCTTGATCGCTTGAAGGGGGATCCATCAAGATGAATAATCACAAAATCATGGGATCCATCAGACCAACAATCTTCGATGGGAGCAGCTTTGTTTATTGGAAAATAAGAACCATACCCTATCTACAATCTCTTGGAATAGATGTCTGGGAAATTTTGGAAGGAGGATATACATTTCCAATAGCAATTCCTATAAACATGGCAGGTAAGAAGCAATGTGAAACCAATGCCAAAGTTGTCAATACTTTATTGGGAAGTTTGTCACAATCAGAGTTTTTCAAAGTCATGCAGCTCAAATCAACCAAAGAGATATGGGACAAAATCGTTCAGAGCTACGAAGGAGACTCTCAGGTAAAACGTGCTAAGCTTCAAACTATCAAAATTTAGTATGAAACTCTTAAGATGCATAGTGATGAGAGTATAGCTAGTTACTTCTTATGTATAGATGAGGTTTTTAATTGTATGAACAATTTGGGTGAAGAAATAAAGGAATTTACCTTAGTTGAAATTTTTTTGAGATCCTTGTCTGCTAAATTTGAATCAAAAGTGTCTGCCATATAAGAAAAATAGGATCTGCAGAATATTACTATGACATAGATTCATAGAATCCTAAATTCTTTTGAGATAAGAAAAGGAGCTCCATCAGATATGAGAGAAGCCATTGTTAAAGCTTCAACAAAAAGAAAATAAAAGGAAGAACACAATGAATCAGGACACATTTCAGAAGAAGAAGATGAGGTAAATTTTGTCAAGAAGCTTCAACGGGGTTCTGAAAGGTTCAAAGGTAAGCTACCTTTAAAATGCTTTCCTTATGGAAGAGTCAGTCATTATGCTGCCAGATGTCCTCATAAAGATAAATATGAAAAAAGAAAGGAATATGCAAAAGGGAATAGGAAACAAGTTGTGAATAGAAGGATTTACTATACTCATAAGGATAGCGATGGTTTATCTAACAGTGATGAAGATGAAACTGGACAAGGTTACAAACTTCTCATGGCCTATGATAGTGATAATGTTTGGGATAGTTTAGAAGAGGATAGTGATGGTTTCTCTAATAGTGATGATTATAGACTTCTCATGGTTTATGACGATGATTATTTTTGGGATGCTTTAGAAGATGAAAAAATTCATGAAGAAATCTCTAAACTCAAAATCTGTTTACAATAAAATAATATGATCATAGATACCTTGACATACCAACTTGTTGAAAAATAAAAACACAATGAAAAACTAAAATGTGAAATTGTGGGTCTAAGAAAAGATCTTGAGAAAACAAAATCTCTCAATCTTAGATTTGCTAAAGGATCAAAAACTTTAAATGAAATTATCAAAGTTCAGTGTTCTCCTATGATAAAGACAAGCCTTGGATATACTGAAGAAGAATCTCAATCACAGAAGCCGTCAACCTCCACCAAAAGCTATCTTGATGCAGTAAAGACCAGTGAACAGTATGACAATCGTCAGCAAAGGCATAAAGTTGATCACCAGGTAAATCATACTTAATTTTATACAAGGATGAGTATCAATAGAAGCCATAACCAAACTCAGGGAAATCATACTCAATTTTCTCCAAAGATGAATATCAATAGAAACTACAATCAACAGGTAAATAAATTCGATAGTCGCAGAAACTTCTTTAATGGGCACTATTTTTCATGTCATAATTTTGGGCAGAAAGATGCTCAATGCATTGCTTACAAAACATCATGACTAGAGAAGCATGAAACCAAAGGAAGGTAACAGGGATCAAGAGAAGTTCCTATAATAATTTTTCTTTTCTTGAAAATTAAATAGAATGCTCAATCTGTAACAACTTTGGTCATGAAGAATCTGAATGCAGGAGAAAATTTCGACAAACACCTCGAAAGGAGCAAAGGCCATTAAATCCCAAGATATGGAGAAGGAAAGAATCTCAAATAGAAATATGTGGTATATCCTTGTATGTAGAAGGACAAGAAAATCAATGGCACATCGATAGTGGATGCTCCAAACACATGACAGGTGACAATGAGAAAATTCACTCATATAATGCCTTAGAAAAGGAAAAGAATGTCTCATTTCGAAATGACACTCCAACTGTCATAAATGGTAAAGGTTTTGTTTTCTTGAAAGAAAAGGTTAAAGCTGGAAATGTTATGTACGTAGATGGTTTAAAGCATGACCTATTGAGTGTCAGTCAAATGTGTGATCAAGGAAATGAGGTGGTGTTTTGATCAAACAGATGTGTTGTTCGTGAGCTTGATATAGGAGAGACCGTGATAAAAGGTAAAATAACTCCAAACAACATATACATACTCAAAGGAGGACAAAAATAGGGATATCTAAGCAAAAATGATGAAAATTGGTTGTGGCATAGAAGATTGGGACATCTAAGCTTTTCTCAAATAATAAAAGCATGTAGAGTCAAGGTTGTTTGTGATCTTCTAGATATCAACATCCCAGAAAATACAATATGCAAACTGTGTAAAATAGGTAAGCAAACCAGAGTTCACTTCATGGAAAAAGAAGGATTAGCTGATAAGCCTTTGAAACTTGTCCATACTGATTTATGTGGAGCAACAAGGAAAAAGTCACCTCGTGCAGAAGAATAATTTATTTTGTTCATTGATGATTTTTCCAGAATGTGTTGGATAAGTCTTCTAAAGCATAAAGATGAAGCATTTGAAAAGTTCCAAGCCTTTAAAGCTTTGGTTTAAAATGAATCAGATTGAAAAATTAAATGCCTCAGATCTGATCAAGGAGGGGAATTTATATCAATTGAATTCTTTGAGTTTTGTGAACAACATGGAATAAAAAGGCAATTCTCCACCGCAAGAACTCCTCAACAAAATGGTGTGGTAGAAAGGATGAACAGAACAATTCAACAAATGGCTTAAGCTATGATAGATGAATCTAGAACTCCTGCAACCTTCTGCAGTGAAGCTGCATTCTCTGCCGTGACTATTCTCAACAAAGCAAATGTTCAGGTAAATAGCACTCAAACTCCACATGAACTTTGGTATGGTACAACTCCTACTGTAACATACTTTAAAGTTTTTGGAATAAAATGTTTTATCAAAAGGATGATGAAATACTTGGTAATTTTGAACCCAGAGAAGATGAAGGTATTCTTCTTGGCTATTCTTCCATAAGTAAAGGATATAAATGTTATAATAAAAGACTTGGGAAAATTGTTGAAAGCATTGATGTTGTAGTTGATGAAGCATGCAGAAATCCAAAACAGATAAAATCAACAGAAGATTATGACAATGAGGAATATGGGGATTACTTTCCCACATTAAATCAAAATTACAATGAAGAAGAAACCAATGAAGCACTAGAAGAAGATATAATGGTAGAAGAAAAGACTGTCCAAATATGTTCAGAAAAATCATCGAGAAACTCAAATTTTAGGGGAAAAGGAGGCAGGTGTACAGACAAGAAGAACTATTACAGGGACCTCAAGCTATCTAGCACTAATATCCTCCACCGAACCTCAAAATGTAAATGAAGAATGAAAAAATGAATGTTGGGTCAAGGCCATGGATGAAGAGCTTGAGAAAATTGAAAAGAATGATACTTGGGAATTAGTTCCTAGACCTCATGATAAAAATATTATAGGAACTAATTGGATATTCAAGCACAAGCTAAATGAAAATGGAGAAGTCATTAGAAACAAGGCTAGACTTGTTTGTAAATGGTATTCTCAACAAGAAGGTATATATTTTGAAGAAACCTTTGCACCTATTGCCAGACTTGAAGCCATAAGGATGTTTCTTTCTCATTCTAGCTTTCATAAATTCAAAGTATACCAAATGGATGTAAAATCAGCCTTCCTTAATGGAGATTTAGAAGAAGAAGTTTATATTGAACAACCAGAAGGATTCATTCTTGGAATTGATATAAAACTTGTATGAAGACTCAAAAAGGATCTCTATGGTCTGAAACAGGCTCCAAGGGCTTGGTATTACCCCCTTGACAAATATCTACACCAACAAGGTTTTACAAAAGGTTCTGCAAATGAAAATCTATATACAAAGATTGAAACTGAAAAATTGCTAATTATTATTATTTATGTTGACGATATCATTTTTGGTAGCAATGAAGAATCCATGAATTAGAATTTTGCTTCAATAATGCAACAAGAATTTGAAGTGTCCTTGCTTGGTGAACTTATCTATTTTCTTGTTCTACAAGTTCAACAAACTAAAGATGGTATTTTTCTTTCACAAACCAAATATCTCAAATAGATCCTGAAAAGGTATGGAATGGAAGATTCTAAACATGTATGTACCTCAATGGTAACAAGATGCAGTCTCAACTCAAATGATGAATCAAAAACAGTACATCAACCAAATTACAGATCCATGATTGGCAATCTGCTTTATCTAACAAGTACCCGACCTGACATCATGCATGCAATAGGAATAGTTGGAAGATTCCAAGAAAATTCAAAGGAATCACACCTTAAGGCAGTCAAGAGAATTTTCAAATATCTTCAAGGAACTCAGGACTTTGGACTATGGTATCCTAGAGATGCAGATCTTACTCTTCATGCATATACAGATGTAGATTGGGCAGGAAGTTTTGATGATAGAAAAAGAACTAGTGGTGGTGCATTCTATATGGGTTCCAGGTTAGTGTCTTGGTTCACCAAGAAACAAAGTTCAATTGCTTTATCTACCGCTGAAGAAGAATACGTGGTTGTTGCATCTTGCTGCATGCAACTACTTTGGATGATGCAAAATTTGCAAGACATTCAGATCACATGTACTCCACCTATCTCCATTCTATGTGATAGTACAAGTGCCATCAGTATTTCAAAGAATCCAGTCATGCACTCCAAGACCAAGCACATACCTATCAAGTACCATTTTCTACATGAACAAGTGCTTGAACA
Source organism: Pinus taeda (assembly GCA_000404065.3). NCBI lineage: Eukaryota > Viridiplantae > Streptophyta > Pinopsida > Pinales > Pinaceae > Pinus > Pinus taeda. Next base: position 92,272 of record APFE031537755.1, on the reverse strand, counting down.
AAAGGTCAAATTGGAGTATGTTCCATTTGAAGAATAGGTTGTTGATATATTCACTAAACCACTGCCCAGAGAAAAATTCGAATATATCAGACAAAAGATGGGAGTAGTTGATGCATCATCCTGTTGTTAAATCTAGTTTTTTTTTAGAGGAAGGTTATTATATGCATGTTTCATGAAGCATAGTCGCGTATACACACGGGTTTCTGTGGCTGAAGAAGCGTATATTTTTTTCTGATAGGAAAAATAGTGGGTTAGACTCTGATATGGGTGCTTTATCTGATGTTGATGATTACAATCTAATGATATGCTTTGTTCTTTAATTTTTATCTGACTGACAAATATGCCTTGATTAATGACTTGTTAAACAATGCACAGGTAACACAGGTTCAGGGGGAGCATTAGCCTTCACACCCATTCTGTATTGTTGCCATTATGGTTGTTGAGTCTAGCTATGGCTTCAGATATATATATATATATATATACCATTTGTTGCTTAAGTCATGTAAAAGTCTAGGGTGTGATATGACTTCTCATACATTTTAATGAGTCCTATTGGATAAATTATGTAATTTGTATCCCCACTTGGTTGGGTGGATGAGTCAAATTTGGTGTATCCCCACTTGGTTGGGAGATTGATGTATGTGTGAGTCATTGGTGATAGGAAAGTCATACTCTCTTAGATGAGTTATAGAGTCATGTTATTCTTTTGAAAAATACTTTTTTGGAGACTCTGCATGTGCTTAGGGGGAGCATGGATCTCGCATGGATGGTTTAGTGCATCTCAACATGTACAAAGGGGGAGCTTAATCAGAGAATTCAACATGTACTCAAGGGGGGCATGGAAAACATAATGTATATGAAAAGGGGAGAATATCTTGGTCCACCCTTTTCCCTTGATGTTAAAGGGGGAGAGTGTCTTGGTTTTGTTGTTGCCATCAAGTCCAAAAGGGGAGATTATTGGCATTATGATACAGGTATTGTCCTTGATGGCAACTCACACAGATGACAGTTAATAGTGCAACAGGTTAAAAATAAAGGTTTACATATCAAGCTCTAGAGATTGAAGAAAGAAAGGTATATGCTGGTTCACTTTGTCAAAGTAGCGTATACACGCGGGAATACAGAACAAAAAGAGCATATATGTATATATACACTTCCACAGAAGCAAAAGCACATATGGGATGGAAAATCAAGGTTTTGGTCCAAGGTATTGACAAATGGCCTAAATCTATATAAGGAGGAGAAGATCATAATGCCAAGAGTGAAAGCAATAAGATTCTAAGGAATACTTCTATATGAATTATATTTTATGTTGCAGGGTTATGTTTGGGACTAGATCTGAAATATTCATGTGCACCTTGAGTTTAATATTGGATTAGGATCATGAGACCTTAAATGACTTATTACTAAATGATATGATATTGGTTGAGACTAGATCTGATGTTTTGTGCCTGTTTTATTCATTATCTATCATGATCTGGGTTTGTCTAAAGTCTGGAATTGCAGCAAAGTTCTGAGTCAATATTTGCAGATCCGTACGCAGGTTCATCTCGACCAAAGAGTGTATACATGTAGGTTCTGTTATTTCAAGTAGCATATACAAAATAAAAGCTTCTTCTTTCATTTTTGACCGATCTATCTGATCAAATTATGTTGTTTTACTACTGTCTGTCAATGAAGTCTTCTTAGATCTGAATGTAAAACTAAATGCATAAGGATCCTTGCATTTAATTGATTTATTGTATAAGTGAGAAGAAGTGATCTATGTCCCTCCCTATGTAAATCTCTATAAGTTGACAATAGATATTCAGTATATTGTTGGTTGGTACAGACCTGATTCAAAAGTTTATGTTTATAGTAGTTTTGAAGGTGTACGTAGGTTTGGTTACCTGAAGTAGCATATACATGCAGTTTGGGTTCAGCCAAGTAGCATATACACTTTAATGCATGATTTTTGAGGTTACAACTAGTTCTGAATGATGATGTAGGGTTTTGGATTTAACACAGTGTTCTGGTGTCAGTGATCTGATTGTTCAAATTAACTTAATGTTGGTTGATGCAATTTAAGTTTAAAAAGTTTTTGATGGGTCTAGTATGAAAATTGGATGAAACGTAGCTTTCAGATTGTGGTCTTGTGATCCAGGAGTATCTAATATGAAAATTCATGAAACATGGTCCTTGGAGGAAGAAAGAAAGTTGTAGCTTTCTGTAGGTCGGCGCCTACGTAAGTAAACATATTGGATAGTAAAAGAGATAGGGGGTTGTAGCTCGCTTCTAGTAGAAGATGGAAAATGAGAGAAAGTTGTAGCCTTCTGCAGGTGGGTGCATGTGTACTAGTATGAGTCTACACCAGTACAAGATTGTAAATATATTTTCTTATTATTAAAAGAAGATAGAGATGACAGTAGGAGGTGGTTTTCACCCACATTGGGTTTCCACCTTAAATCTTGGTGTTCATGTGTGTTGCTTATGTGTGATGCTTTATTCTGCTTTTACTGCATTGTCTTATAAGTTACTGGCGTACTGGTTTAAAATCAACACATGATAAATTGTGTAAATCACAAGTTCTCTGGATATACGTTGGTTTCTTTAATCACAGTTGCGTGTACATGCTAGTTCACTTGACTGAACTAGCATATATAAATCTGTTTGAGAAATAAAATTTTTGATTTGATAATACCGATTCACTCCCCTCTCAGTATTATTTCCAACAATGATGAAGTTGAAGTTGTGAATGTGTGGTAATAAAAAGATTAAGTTTTAAGAGAAACTACACAAATGTAGGTTTTTACTATAGATTCAACAAATTACGTGATATACTAAAACACAAGATAAGAATCTACTCTACTCTTCAGCGGAAACCAAAATTGATCGATGAAAAACAATAAGTAGAAAGAGCAAGAATATCAATCTCACATAACACAATATTTCTATGGGGAAAGTAATTTCTCAAAACCCCGAATAAATATATTGCATGAACCAAAAGATATGAGAGGAAAATACAATGTTTGTTCGTCCTAAACAATTCTCGCACAAGTACATTCTATCTCTATGCTTCCTAGGCTGAGTCTGGCCAACATTTAGCCAATTTAATAGCTTTCCAAGCCCCTACTTCCTCACGCAATTCCTAGAGGATTTAACCCATATTTAATTGAGAGATACACTATCCATAATTGCGCAATCCAAACATAGTTCCTCAACTAATTTCATGCACCATCTGTGCAACTCGGAAAATTATATAACTGATAGTACACTGTCCCTCAACTCTAATCTCAACTAGGTCTTCATCTGAAATAACATGCATGATTTATTTGTAAGTGAATCTTTAGTTAAATGGTGTGGTATTGGTGATGCACTACCGCGCTACTCCACTACTAGACTTTTACTAGTTTCCCCAATAGTTAGAACTAGTTCAATTGACTATAACTCAGTTAGACTAAGTTATGTAATTACAACTCCAAAAAGCTCAACCTAGGCCCCTAAAATTTAGGGATCACTCTACATGACTCTAGATAGACTTCCAACATGAATTTCCTAAGTCAATTAAGTAAATTTAACTTAATTAACTATCACAAGTTGCTATGATAATAGAATTACAATTTAATTCAAGGACAATTAAATTGGAAATTTTGTTGCTATTTTTAACACTCCCTCTCAACAAGAAAAGTATTATCAGCAACCATGATCCTGTATCTGTGAAACTTGATTTTGCATCTTGACAATGCCTTTGTCAAAATATCTACATCCTATTCCTCTATGGGAATGTACTCTAACAACATAATTATCCTCCACACACAATTTCGAAGACGATGGTACTGTATATCAATATGCTTGGACTGATCATGAAAATCTAGATTTTTAGAGAGTTTGATACAACTCTCATTGTCACAGTAAATCATGTTTGGATCGATATGCTAACCAAACAACCCAATCAAAATCTTCCTCATCGAGATGGCCTCATAAGCTACTTTACTATCAGCCATGTACTCTACCTATGCTAAACTAAGTGCAACTGATCTGTATTTCTTGTTGTACCAAGAGACAATTTCTGACCCAATACTGAAGATCCCTCCTAATGTGAATTTATTGTTGGATGGATTCCTGCCAAATCTACATCAGTGAAGCCTTGAAGCTTCACTCCCTCTATCCATCTGTACCATAATCCATACCGAGTGGTGCCTCTGAAGTATCTCAACACATACTTGGTTCCCTGTCAATACAAATTAACCAACTTAACCATCGCTTAACTAAGTTGATTAACAACATAACACATGTACGGTCGTATGCTCACCAAATACATGAGTGAACCCATAAGCTGCATGTAAATAGTAGCTTCCACTACTTCACTCAAAGTAGCATCCTCCTTCCTCCAATTACTAGCTAGAGGAGTCTCCATGGGTTTAATTATCTCCATGTGGAACCTCTTTAGTATCTCATTGGCATACTTTCCCTGAGAGACAAAAAGTTCCTTATTACCTTTCCATACTTCCATGCCCAAAAAGTAGTGCATGAGCCCCAAGTCTTTCATTTTGAACTCTCTTACAAGCTTCTCTTTGCAAGACTTGATCAACTTATCATCACTTGTCATAATAAAATCTTTGACATATAAAACAATAATAAAAAATTTACCTTCAACCACAATATGGTAAAGGCTTGCATCTGCTTCAATTTTGGTGAAGCCCAACCTGGTGAAGTAGCTATCAGTTCTGGTGTACCGAGCATGGGGTGCTTGCTTCAGCCCATACAATGCTCACTTGAGTCGACACATATTCAACTCTTGGTTGAAGGTCTCAAAACTTTCAGGCTACTTAATATACACCTCTTCCTCAATCATTCCATTAAGGAAGACTGTCTTTACATCCATCTGATGTATCTTCCATCCCATTTGTGCTAATAGTGCCAAAATGTATTTGATTGATGAGTACATTGCAACAGGAGAAAATACCTCATCATAATCAATTCTCTCGACTTGAGAAAATCCTTAGGCCACAAACCTAGCCTTATGTTTCTCCACACTACCATTTGTTACTTTCTTTACCTTGTAAAGCCATCATGAACTCACTGCTGACTTGTCCACCAATCTTGGGACCACATCCCAAACATTATTCTTGACAATGTAGTCATACTCCTCAACCATGGCACCAACCCAAACCGGCTGCTGCACTGCCTCGTCAAAATAAGATGGCTTGGTCTCAACACATCCGCTCATAATATCCATGTATCTAGTATACCTCTTAGGTGACCTCCTCTTCCTCCACTGTGATGTGGGTGCTCCCACATTCTCTCTTGCATCATGTAATAACATGTCAGCCTCTCTAGTGTGCTTTCTCTCATCTTTGGAAGACTCTACCTTAGTGGGTGCCTCCACTCCCTGATCCTCTGCATGTGGCTTCTCCACATCAATCTGAGTTTCCTCCTTAGGAGTTAAAATATCCTCAACTGCATGTAGTTGAAGCTCCCTCTCAAGGGAACATCTCATGGCTTTCTGTTCATTGAATTTTACATCCCTGTGAATCATTGTCATCCTATTGGTCGACAGGTACACCCGATAGTTGTATGGTGCATTGGTATACCCCAAAAATATCCCCAACACTGTTATTGGCTCAAGTTTCTTCTATGAATCTTTGGTTACATGGTAGTAGACCGATTAACCAAAAATCCTGAAGTGACCCACATCTAGTCTCTTCCCTGAGAAATCCTCCTCTAGTGTACTCATCCCAAGAATTCGATGAGGGATTTAGCTCTACAAAGAAACAACTGTGTTGCATGCCTCGACCCACAAGTGTAGTGGTAGGCCCTAATCATGCAACATCACCTATGCTTCCCCTCATTAAGGGAATTTTGAGGTCTAAAATGGGTCTCCTAAGAAACTCCCGTAATGACTATTCTATTCTTCCTTTCATCCACCACATTCTGTTGTGGGTTATGAGGTTGATATGATTAGGAAAATTAGTTTTGTAGTGCTAAATTACTTTTCAGAATATGTTAAATATTCTTAAGGATTCATGAGATTATTTGCAAGTTAAAAAAAATTAGTTTTGAGTGTTTTTATGTGCAAATTAACATAAACAAATGACTAAACAACAACATATAACAAACATAAACATCACCATAAATAATATCACAACAACACATGATGAAGGAGTTCACCCATATTGGGCTACGTCTCCTTGGTCCAGCTTCCAATGGCGTGACCCTCTCTATTATGCTCAAAAGTGTGAATACATTAGTTTACAATGCTCAGAAAGCTCTGAAACTTGTTCCACTAGCTCTAGAATGCCCAAAACTGCCTGTGTAGCCTCTTTCTTCTCCTCATTTGGTCAAGCAATGAATAATTTATGGTATTTCCCAATATTCTACTAATCACATCACAAATTCCCCAAAATTCGACACCATCCTACAAATTTTCCCCAAAATGCACTAACGGAGGGACAATTTCTTCGAATTTTAGGCGAATTTGTCGAATGTGTTAAATGTCCTCTAACACCTTATATCCAAAAATCATGGCCATATGGGGTTCCATGTGCCTGGGGCTAAGGCCAACAACCCGCCCCTGCTAACCGGGCCCCTCGCTCCTCTCTGCCGGTGGTCGTGTGCTGGTGGTATGACCAAGGGCCCACCCCTCCTTCGAAATGGGGCACATTCAAATTTAAATAGAAAATGAGTTCTTATATAGTTAAGAACTATTATTATGGTGTATTGGTGGAGGCTTTGGACTTGTGTTGTGAGGTTGTGGGTTTTACCCCTGCTACTGCTTATTGGACTTTGACCCATAATTTTTGTGGCCCTTGGGTTTCCACATGGTGGCCTCTGGCTAGGCCATGTGTCAACTCATGGTTGGGCACCAATCCAACCAATAAAAAATGCCAATTCCTACCCAATGAGAATGTGCCACTTGGCACAATACGATTCGCCTAAGAATGTTGACCATTCAACCTACCACACACACCTGCCCAATTAATGCTACATCAGCAATATGGACTGTTGACTAGGATGTCCATGTTTTTTCAAAAATTACCCTATTTTGGAAAGTGAATAGAACATGATTTTGGGAGCATATGATGTCTGTTTCATGTAAAATGAGTTATGTTGGATTTAGGATGATGAGAACTACATAGTCGTCTAGGTTCCACACTGATCCGACATATTCGAATTTTGGGCTATGTTTTTAGCACCTGATCATTCCTCCCCATTGGAAGCCTTTTGTTCCCCAAAAGATCACTTTCAATTGTCTAGTAGGTGAGGGTACAATTCCCTCACCTTTCCAATCTCGATCCATTTGTATTTTGAAGGATTTGTTCCCTTGAGCCCCACTCGAAGGTAATCCACATTCCCTCTTTTTGAAGACCTTGTTCTTCTGTTAAGAATGGTGCCTTGATGTAGTTCATCAACGTATTTAGGAGAAAAATCCTCAATAGAAGGAATTTGGACATTTTCTCCTTGATCTTGAATCAAAGCAGGCTCATACAACCTTAAGTTCTCAACATTAACAACAACATAAATTTGCATATATGAAGGCAAATCCAACCTGAAGGCATTGTTACCAATCTTTTCTAGATTTTTGAATGGACCATATCTAATTGGTTCTAGTTTTTTACCTTCTCCTTGGAGCTTCTCTTTGCTAATTTGAATCCAAACTTCATCCCAAACTTGGAACTTGTGATCTACATGATGCTTATCGTGCCTTTCTTTGTACTTTCCTTGGCTCTTTTCAAGCTATTCTTGAACTCTTTGGTGTACCAATTGGATTTGTTCAATGAACCTTCTTTCTTTGTCTATGTCACTATGACCATCAATAGAAACATATTTTCAAAAAATAAATCCAAAGGAGACTTAGGTAAGTATCCCAGACATGCCTCAAATGGCAATGTTTGAGTTGAAGAGTGCTTGGCCCAGTTGTAAGCATGTTGAATATAGTGAAAATGTTCATCTCACAACTTAAGATTCTTGCTACAATACCCATGAAGAAGATGTATCAGTGTCATGTTCGTCACCTCTGTTTGACCATCTGTTTGCAGATGAAATGTTGTACTCTTTTTTGATTTGGTGTCCATGAATCCCCACAATCGTGACCAAAAATTCCCAACAAAGCGAGAATCTTGATCACTAACAATTGATGTGGGCAATCCAAAACGTACCCATACATTATGAAAGAATAACTGAGTAATTTGTTTAGTTGTAATTTTTTTTTACATGGCATAAAAATACACATTTTGTTGAACATATCCACAACTACATGCAAATAATCATGACCTCTTTTTGATAATGGAAGACCTCCTATAAAATCCATAGAAACACTCTCCCATGGTCGCAAAGGAACTGGAAGTGGTGTGTACATTCCTAACTTCCTATTTCCAGGCTTACTGACTTCACATAATGAACATCCTTTAATAAAATGTGATACACTTTCAAGCATATGAGGCCAATAACAATACCTTTGTAGATGTGCTACCATCTTACTTACACCGAAATGACCAAGAATGCGATAAGTTTGTGCCTCTCTTATGATGTTGACTCTTTCTCCCCGTGGAATACAAAGCTTTCCAAGATGGTACAAGTTATCATGCAAATGATAATCCAATTCCTCTACTTGGTTACCTTGACTCAAGCTTGCATAAAGATCCTAAAATTCATTGTCTGGTGCATAGTGCTCAATATAACTTTCATGCAAAATAGAATTATGCTTGAGTAAAGTAGTTGCACTAATAATAGGCCTAGAAAGCATATCAAAACTTTTATTGTAGATACATTTCTTATACCTTATTACCAAGTGGAATTGTTGAAGAAAACCCATTCATCAAAAGTGCGTTGATTGTTGCAACTTAGATTGAGAATGTAAGTATTGCAATGGTTGATGATCAATGTGAATGATTGTTTCCTTACCCATCAAGTAATGTTTCCACTTTTTCACACTTTTCACCAATGAATACAATTCCTTGTCATATGTAGGATAATTAATCACTATACCATTGAAAGTTTCCAAATGAAAACAGATAGGCTTACCGTGTTGCATTAGGACTAAACCCATGGAGTAGTCAGTAGCATCAGTCTGGATCTCAAATGACTGTCTCAAGTATGGAAGTGCAATTACTAGAGTTGAACCGATCTTTTCCTTTAATGCATCAAATGCCTTTTGTTGTTTTCCTCCCCACTAAAAAACCTTTTTCACACTTGTCAATGCATACATAGGAGCTGATATAGAAGAAACGTTAGCAATGAATTTCCTCCAATATTGGGTTGCTCCCAAAAAACTTCGTACCTCAGTAACTGTCTTGGGCCTTGGCCAATGCAAAATGACATAAACTTTGGAGGGATCTATTTTCAATTCACCTCCTCCAACAATATGACCCAAGTAAACTAAAGAAGTTTTTCGAAACTCACACTTTGACATATTTAAATACAACTGTTATTTATTTAAGACATCAAGTACTCTTCTCACATGCATGACATGTTCATCACGATATTTACTGAAAATTAAGGTGTCATCTAAGTAGACTACAACAAACTCATCAAGAAATGGCCTCAACACATCATTCATCACACACATGAAGGTAGCAGGAGCATTACATAAACCAAAAGGCATAACTACCCACTGAAACAAACCGTTTTTTTTAATGTTGTCTTCCAAATATCTCCTTCAACAATTATAATTTGAGGATAGCCACTCCTTAAGTACAACTTAGTAAAATAATTTTCAGCTTTCAATTGATCAAGTAAATCATCTATTCTGGGTAGTGGGTAACGATTCTTTAACATAATCTTGTTCAATGCACAAAATTCCACACACATGTGCCATGTTCCATCCTTCTTTGGAACCAAAACAATAGGTGAACCACATGGTGAAGAAATTGGCCTGATAATCCCTTTATGTAACAAATCTTTAATTTACTTTTTAATTTTTGCACTTTCCATCACTGACATCATGTACATGTTAATGTTAGGAAGAGGACTATCTTTTTGCAACTATATCTCATGCTGAATTCCTCTCTTGGGAGGAAATCCTTTTGGTTCCTGAAACATCTCATCATTGGTTAACAACATCAACCAATTCAGATTTCAATCTTGAATCACAACCTTGAAAAGCTTCATTATCAACATCATTCTTAGGTTTGATCATTAGAAGCACAACATTATTACTTGAATTCAATAGTCTTTTCATCTGCCCCGCATTACCAAGCGAAAGTGCTAGTTTCTTGCTATGAGCTCTCATAATATATTCTAATCCATGTTTGAACAAATGGTATTTGTTTTAATGTCTATGGAAGATAAATTTTCTGTCATAGAGATACAGGTTACCCAAAAATATACCACATATGTCTAATGGCACAACATCAAGCTCCACTTCATTTATGAAATTTGTAGTAATGACAAATTTTAGTTTACACTTTTTAGATACTTGCAATTGTGCATTGTCACACACCCATCCTAATGGATATGGTTTATGATGTGGAATGGTTTCCAGGTTTAAACGTTTGACAATGTTTTCAGAGACAAGATTGGCTTGAGAGCCACTATCGAAAAGAGTATCAATTTTCTATGTTTTGAGATTACCCTTATGTGAAAAAGTTCTATCCTCTTCTTTTCATTTGGAGTTTCATTGTTTAAATTTGAAGTTCTAATGCTAGAAATGGATTCTTTTTGTTTCATACCCATGTCTGTAATTCAGTTTCATCACCTGAATCGGATCCCAAATCTTGTTGACTGGTTTCAGTTGTCTTTTGTTTTCCCTTGTTCTTGAGTTTCTTTGGTTTCATCTTGGGATTAAGCTTCCAAAAATGAGCTTCATCATGACCCTCTTAGGAACAATGCTTGCAAGTTAATTTCTCTCTTTCCTTCTTAATAGATGCATTTTTCTTTCCCTTCATTTTGAAACCCTTTTCTTTTCCTTTACCCTTAAATGGCTTTTTACTACCCTCTTTTGGTGTAATTTTTCCTCTTGCCTCAAGAAGAGTGGCTCACACACACACCTCATATATATTATTAGGATTAAGCATAAGGATAGTATGCCTAAGGTAACTTTGTAATCCCCCCATGTACTTCAACAACGTGTCTTGTGATTGCAATTCTACACCTAACATTAGAGACCTTCTTTATGAATTCTTGAGTGTAATATTGCACATTTTGACCTTTAAGTTGTCTAAATGTTTGCCAATTCATAATGGATTTTTCATATAAGCTATAGCATAGAATTTTCTTTTAATTGTAGCAATGAAATTAGATAAATAAATTGAGATCTTACCATGTTTTTAATCTCTTCTTGTGTCTTTGATTCCCACCATACTAGTGTTTCACCCTCCAACCTCAAGGAAGCTAACTGAATCTTTATGTCATCCTCTTGAAGGTTTTGAATTTTGCAGTAGACCTCCAACTAACGAACCCAATTGTCAAGCTTTTCTGCATTCACTTCACCATTATACATGGGAATTTCAAATTTAACATCTAGTTTTAACAATGGTGATTTACCAGTTACTTTTGAGGTATGTTAATGAGTATGAGTAAGGGTTGTATTAGTGGAAGAGGGTGAATATGCATGTGAAGAAGAAGATGAAGAAGATGGTGGAGAGGGTGGAGGTTGGTTCTAGGAAAATTAGTATTCCTGAAGAATGCTAGCTCTTCAGGTTTGGCAGCTAGCCTAGAAACAACAGTTTAAAGCAATCCAATGATTTCTTCTATGTGTAATAGATAAGAGAAAGATAATGGAACCAACCTGGAACTTCTGCTTAATCCCTTGCTTGATCTCTCTCTCCTTTGGCAGATCCTACAACTCCTACCCGTACTTAACATGCTTGGAGAGTACATGCACAAGTACGACAACAAAGAATCGTCAAAGCATCGTGATCTATTACAAAATAAGCATTACAAAATCAGATATATAATGAAAAAATGATAGCATTCACAAATGATAACATTCACAATTGCACAACCATATGGAAGAAAACTTGAAGATATTTATTAACAGAAAGGAGAATTACAACCCAATTGTTTGAACCAGAATCATCCTCCCAACTTCAATCCTTCTTCACCTCATGAAATAGTAAGATCACTCCAATAAGAATACAATGCTCTCTCCTCAATTATGAACTATCAACACTTACTTGCAATTCACAACCTTCCAGCCTCTAGATCTCTTGGATGAGGGATCCATTTATAGATGTGTGAAAGGGTGTGAGTAATCCATGGGGTTTGATTAGTATCATTCCACTTGTTACAATTGGTTCCACAAGAGAAGGGATTGGAGATTTCTTAGATTCCTTATTCATCCTTGGGCGAATTTAGAGAGGGAAGTGGCATAAGAGAAGTTTCTAGAAGATTCCATGAGCAACCACTTAGCAAACTGTCCCGGACGTTTGTCCATCCTCACCCATCGTACCCTATAAAAGGCATAAACAGTATGCATCACACCCTGGTAGTGTACTACTAGTATGCATTTCACTTTTCCAGTGGAGCAGTTAGTATGGTTCGATTTAGGCAATTTCTGGATTGTTTCTCAGATGGAACTTTTGGGGAATGATGTATTCAGATGAGTATGTTCCTTTAGGGTATGAAACAACTCTTGTAGGAGTTGATGAGCCCTAATATATCAACATATAAGTTTTGGGTTGATGTGCCCAAATATGTCTATAACAGTTTCCCCCTAAAGCACGAGGTCATAAATATTCATGTCGGGTGAAATGCTTTATCATGAGGATCCAAAGTTTTGAATTGGAAGGTGATCTGCATAAGTTACAATACAATACATTATCATAATATGATTTTCATGATCTTGCTAAGGGAGGCATTTCCATGCTCAACTTAAATTTCATTTCATGTACATATATCAGATAGTCATCTGCAGATATAGACTGGTGATTCTTCAAATATAGAGTCATCATCCACGGTTAGGATGACCATCTGTGCAGAGCCTTTATACATTTGATGTTTTTATATCCCTAAATATATCATAGCCTAGATGGATGAAACTAGATCCAGGGTCTTGAAACTCATTCAATCTTCGCTCGATGTACAAGTCAATCCATGTGAAGATATGTTCTAAAGTCGAACATGGAAAGACATCCCTTGATTACGAACCAATGATGTGAGTTTTTATCAGACGCAAGAGGGATCACCGATAATGATAATGATCCTAAAGGTTCTACAATACAATTCACGTGGTGTGAATATATGATCCGATGTCGAACACCACGCAAAATATTTCAGGTTTCTGGGAAAACTAGTATTCCTAAAGAATGCTAGCTCTTTAGGTTTGGCATCTACCCTAGAAACAACAGTTTAAAGCAATCCAATGATTTCTTCTATGTGTAACAGATAAGATAAAGATAATGTAACCAACCTGGAACTTCCGCTTAATCCCTTGCTTGATCTCTCTCCCTTTGGCAGATCCTGCAACTCCTCCCTGTACTTAACACACTTGGAGAGTACCTACACAAGTACAACAACAAAGAGTTGTCAAAGCATCGTGATCTATTACAATATAAGCATTATAGAATCAGATATATAATGAACAAATGATAGCATTCACAAATGATAACATTCACAATTACACAATCATATGAAAGAAAACTTGAAGAGATTTATTAATAGAAAGGAGAATTACAACCCAGTTGTCTGATCCAACATCATCCTCCGAGCATCAATCCTCCTTCACCTCATGAAATAGCAAGATCACTCCAACAAGAATACAATGCTCTTTCCTCAATTACAAACTATCAACACTTATTTGTAATTCACAACCTTCCAACCTCTAGATCTCTTGGATGAGGGATCCATTTATAGATGTGTGCAAGGATGTGAGTCATCCACGGGGTTTGATTAGTGTCATTTCGCTTGTTACAATTGGTTCCACAAGATAAGGGATTGGAGATTTCTTAGATCTCTTATTCATCCTTGGGCGAATTCAGAGAGGTAAGTGGCACAGGAGAAGTTTCTTGAAGATTCCATGAGCAACCACTTAGCAAACTGTCCCAGACATTTGTCCATCCTCGCCCATTGCACGCTATAGTAGGCCTAAACAATATGCATCACACCCTGGCAGTGTACTACTCAGTATGCATCGCACTTTGCCAGTGGAGTAGTCAGTATGGTTCGATTTAGGCAATTTCTGGATGGTTTCTCAGATGGAAGTTTTGGGGAATGATCTATTCAGATGACTATTTTCCTTTAGGGTGTGAAACAAATATTTTAGGGGTTGATGAGCCTTAATAGATCGACATGTAAGTTTGGGGTTGATGTTCCCAAATATGTATATAAAAGTTGCCCCCTAAAGCATGAGGTCATAAATATTCATGTTGGATGAAATGCTTTATCATGAGGATCCAAAGTTTCAAACTGGAAGGTGACCTGCATAAGTTACAATACAATACATTATCATAATATGATTTTCATGATCTTGCTAAGGGAGGAATTCTCATGCTCAGCTTTATAAATTTCATTTCATGTACATAGATTAGATAGTTGTCTATAGATACAGACTAGTGATTCTTCAGATTTAGAGTCATCATCCATGGTTAGGATGACCATGTGTGCAGAACCTTTGTACATTTGATGCCTTTATATCCCTGAATATATTATAGCCTGGATGGATGAAACTAGATCTAGGGTCTTCAAACTCGTTCAATCTTCGCTCGATGTACAAGTCAATCCATGTGAAGACATGTTCTGAAGTCAAACATGGAGAGACATCACCTGATTACCAGCCAATGATGTGAGTTGTTAACAGACATGAGAGGGATCACCGATAATGATAATGATCCTCAAGGTACTATAGTACAATTCACGTGGTGTGAATATATGATCCGATGTCGAACACCACGCAAAATCTTTCAGTCAAAGGCCATTGATGTCAACCTATCGCTGGAAGTGAGAAACTTGCTATTGATGTATGCAAGCTTCAAAGCACTAAATGGGGTGTTTCTAAGTCAACTTCTTGGATAATGAGCTGACGTCGACAAGAAGTGACTCGTCATAGGAGGGCCTTGATGTATTCCACATCTATGACATGAAATGAAGCAAATGATTTCTGGAGGTGAAAATGAACTGACGACACGAGGTTCAGGAATGGTGGTCATGAAAAAATGAAGGTTGAAGGTATTGCAGTGTATGAGACATTAACTGGATGGTGATTTCTCAACTAAATGACTTCTCTTGAACATGTCGGCGACACTAAGATGAATTGGTAGCATTAACCCCAAAAGAGGGATGGTATTAAAGACCAATGGTGTGATGACTGGTGAACGGAATAACCCAACCCAACTCAATAATGGAGATGAAGTGAAAGTGTCATGATCAAGAGTGACTTGCTACCATAAATTCTTCAAGTTTTTTCCCTTTTTCCCCAGTCATTACTCACCAGTACCTCTTTATTTTTTTCAAGCTTGAGGAGGATAACATATGTTTATTCTATAATTCGCCCTTTGGGCAAACCTGTCGTTATTTAATGTTTTAACGAGTTTAGAGACATTGAAAATCGGTCTCGTCTAGATGTACAAGTTGTTGTTATTGTTTTAATGAGTTTAAAAACAAGGATAACTTGGTCCTTTTCATGTTTAGAGAGTTTGAAAAGGGACAAAAAAAAACTCCATAAGTTCTCTTTTGTAAAGTAATCCCTCAAGTCTAAAAAAGGATAAAATAATACAGGAGGTATGACATTTCCAATACTTTAACGAGCTAGAAAAGATAAGCACTCGAAAATATTTTCATATTTAATGCGTTTGAAAATGGTTTAAAGAGGACTCTATTTTGAGGAATGAGTGGTGTCTGGGGTAGCAACTGGTTCTGGTGATTTTGAAACTTATCAAAACATGTTGATTTATGTGAAGAGGCTGGCTAATAAGACAACTCATTTCAACTGTTCCTAAAAAAGGGTAAGACAATCGAGTGAAAGCATATGATCAGTTGAAGAGATGGTGATGATGAGATGAAAACAACCAAAGCTCAAAAGGTTGACAGCATGGCAATCATAAGGGTTTAAAAATTGAAAATGGGTTCATTTTTAGACAAGCTTGAACCATAGGGAACTATGCTTGGATTTAGTTTCATGTTTACACAAGCTTGAAACGAAAAACTATGCTTGGATTCAGTTTCATTTTTACACAAGCTTGAAATGAACAACTATGCTTGAAAAATGGTTTGCATGCCCCCAGCATGATGAAAAGGAGAGTCTCTTGTAACTAGATGGAAGTCACTACGGTGAGGCAGGATGGTTATCCAACATCTATTTGGCTTTGTCTAGATAGACAAAGGTGAATGGGGTGAAATACCAATCACATAACCTTATCTTTACCATTAGGTGCATGCCCCCAAAGATTCATTACATTCACCTAAGTAGCCTTCTCATGGCTATCAAGTGGGTGGAATGAAGGTTCTTTTATGAGATCAAGTGAAAATCTCAACCCAGATTTTTATGAGATCTAATCAGAGACTTGAATTTGAACTTGGGACCTTGTTTCATTTTTTAAATGAGCTTGACACAAGCCAAGGAATTATGCTCACATCCTTGGTTTCATTTCTTAATGAGGTTGACATATGACAATGAACTATCCTCTGAGCTCCCGATCATAACTCATAAGAGGTCATGAAAGAGAAATCTGGTTCCAATGTCCCCAGTACATGATGTACAACATCACTGAATTGATCGCCAGTAGGTATGGAATAGGTTGAAACATAATTAACCTATGGTGGGGATGATATTTTTGATATAAATGGACCATTTAGGTACGATGATTGACTTGGGGCTATATCTGGACCGGGAAATGAAAGCTGGTCAATGGTGACGACCTTGCTTTCATGCAGGAAACACATCACTCAGAAGAGTGTTGAAACAATAGCTTCCATGTTATAAACATAGTCATGCCCAAGAAATCTAAAGGTCCTGGGACTACCATCATGTTCAAATAAACGGTCTTTCCTCCCAGTGTAATAGGTAACTTAGGAAGGATCCCTAACAGTCAACTAGTTCCTTTGTTAAAGCCCAACAAATTCTATGTAACAAGAACAAGTGGTGGCGAACCAAGTGCTTTCCAAGCAGTTGAAGAAAGGATACTCACTGATGCACCTTCATCTATAATAGTTCCAGAGACAATCATTTTACAAACTTGTACTATGATCTAGAAAGGCACATAAGAAGGAAGGCAGGATCCTCCCAGACGATTCTAATCAAAGGAAGTGACTAGACTACTTGGAGGGGGTACCAAATAAATGGGAGAGTTAACCCCTTAAGTTACGAGAACTGGAGGGTTTTCCTCCTATCTTGATGGAACAGGCAGATCGCCCCCAAGGTCATTATAATCTGAAGTAACAAAAAGAACTTGAACGGTATCATTTTCACTCTCTTCGGGGAAGGTGCAATTAGCTGAAGGTGAAATCGTGTCAACTATTACCTCAACTTGTTGATTTTGGTTGGGTATAGACTCATAGGATCCACTTCCAGAGAGAGTGGTTTTGACTGATGGTTGATTTTTGCCAGTAGGTTCTTCAACTAGTGAAATATTTAGGGAGAGTTTCCTGTAACCAGATGGAAGTCACTGCGGTGAAGCAGGATGGTTATCCAACACTCTTTTGGCTTCATCCAGAAAGGGACAAAGGTAAAGGGAATGATTACCTTCACATAACCTACATGGAATCTTGACCTTTTCCTTTTGTCCTTGAGATTTACTATCACTAGTTGATGACGTGTTACCAACACGATCTCCAGAGGTTGATGACATAGGATGGTGTGAACTAGAAGACCATTCTTTTAAGATCTGAGGAAAGTAAGGACAATTTCGATGAAAATTGTCTCCCGCACAAATTATGCATGGACTTTGGCTTTGTGAAGCTTAATGGATGGATTTTCATCAGATGTTGCATTCAAAGCAATGGTTGCTTGGTTACCCCCTTGTTTAATTGGCTTCTTCTTCTTAGCCACCTGGTTACTAGTATCAATACTTTCACGAAGCAAAGAGGAAGAAGGGGAGGAAGAAACAAATGAGGAAGAAGGCAAAGGGTCAACTCAGGATCAACTGGAGGTTGATTTTTTCCAGTTGAAGGTGTACTCGATTGTGGAGAAATCATGACATTTTGAACCAAAGAGGTTGAAAAAAAATTGGAATGGATAATGTAGCTTTTTCAGTTTTTAAGAGTTGAGAAAAAGATAAAGATGACTCTAGTCTCCTTCAATTTTTAATGAGCGTGAAAGGACAAGTTCTTAGACGGACCTTTTCTTTTAAAGAGTCGAAAAGGAATGAAAGTGACTACTCTAGAAAATTTAGAAAGATGGATTACCAATCCAATCGTAAAACTGCAATATACACCTTGGTCATAAATTAAAAAGAAATTACAAAGGACTTATGTACGGCAGTCAATCTTCCCAAATGTTGTGTTCAGTGCATTGCGATCAATAAGGGGTAGACTCAATTTCCTATGGATAAAGGATTTGACCTATTGTGGTCTCCCAATATATACACGATGGTATGGGGAGCACAAGTCTGTGCTAGCACTTGTCGTATCGAGGAGGAGGAATTGCCCAACCTTCAATGAAAATGATAGCCACTAGTTTTAATGATGCCGAAACACGTCTCTAGCCTAGACCTCTAGATATGTTGTGTTAAGTTCCAAAGCATTGTTAGGTTCATTGAAATTCATTTTAAAGTTGATCTTTTTTAGAGTTTGCCTTTAAATGGTTCACCACGTGATGATGATATGAAATTCCTAAGGTGAAATCTACAATGATAAAAAATCTTTGTTTATTTTGAGCGATGAAAATCCTAGCTACTAGGGAAAGAAGATAACAATGCTTTTAAGCAAAGAGAAAAGAGCACACACTAGTGCATTTCCCTAAATCATCTTTTCGCACACAAACAAAAAAATGCTAAATGCAAATGCATGTATTTTTTTTCGCTTTCCTTAATGTGAAAAATGCCAAAAGGAAAACTAAATGCAATAAAGATCTGAAATATTTCACTCAAAATGACATTTTCGACAATTTTTTCTTCAAAAGGGAAAGGAAGACTCAAAATGACACTTTCAATTTTGAATAAAAATTCTTTCAACACTTTGAATATAAAAAAATCAAATCAAATACATAAAGAAAATTTTAATCGATTATCAAGGGAAGGAAGAATTTACGACACTTCTCTTTTAAACACAAAATGACAATTATGACACTTTTTGTATCAGAGCAAAAAATCGACTAAAACAACTTTTCGACAAAGGATTGTAAAAGAGGAACAAATACACAAAACATTCAATAATCCTAATGTAATTGAGGCTGATCTAAGTGATGCAAGTAAGCTTCAGTAGAGAGGCACTATTCATTTGTAGCAAAACAACCAAACAAAACTGAAAACAAGGTCAAAACCCATCAATTTCTAGATGGAAAAAGAGTTCAGTCAATCATCACACCTAGGCTTCACAGAAATTGAGATGCATTGCACTTACTCACTCAGGAGATGTGATGCATATTGAGTCACAGTGGGAGATAGTGCGATGGTCCAGGGAGTGCAACTAAAATGGGTTTTGGCTCAAATGTGGAGCTGTTTTCAATGAATTAAGTTGGGTTTTGTTGAACAATAAAGAGAAAAGTATGATGGAATGTCTTGAGAGATTATTGAGCTACCAAAAGGGCATCCAGATGTGCTTTCAATTCAAATGTTTAATTCATAAACTAAACTAGAGATTGACTGAAGCAACATTCATCTATTATGCAATTACAAAGCAAGAGCAGTTCGAAGGCTACCTGGCTGACTCCAGACTCTGTCTATAGATTATCAAATTGAACATAAAACAAATAATAATAAAAAACAAACATCTATTCATTCCCCAGTGGAGTCGCCAATTTGTTTATGGGAAAATTAGTATTCCTAATGAATGCTAGCCCTGTAGGTTTGGCAGCTACCATAGAAACAAAAATTTAAAGCAATCCAATGATTTCTTCTATGTGTAAAAAATAAGAGAAAGATAATGGAACCAACCTGGAACTTCCGCTTAATCTCAACTTCAATCCTTCTTCACCTCATGAAATAGCAAGATCACTCCAACAAGAATACAATGCTCTCTCCTCAATTACAAACTATCTGCACTTACTTGCAATTCACAACCTTCCAACCTCTAGATCTCTTGGATGAGGGATCCATTTATAGATGTGTACAAGGGTGGGAGTCATCCATGGGGTTGGATTAGTGTCATTCCACTTCTTACAATTGGTTCCATAAGAGAAGGAATTGGAGATTTGATAGATCCCTTATTCATCCTTGGGCGAATTTAGAGAGGCAAGTGGCACAGGAGAAGTTTCTAGAAGATTCCATGAGAAACCACTTAGTAAACTGTCTCAGACGTTTGTGCATCCTTGCCCATCGCACCCTATAGAAGGCCTAAATAGTATACATCACACCCTGGCAGTGTACTACTTAGTATGCATTGCACTTTTCCAGTGGAGCAGTCAGTATGGTTCGATTTAGGCAATTTCTGGATGGTTTCTCAAATGAAACTTTTGGGAAATGATGTATTTAGATGACTATGTTCCTTTAGGGTATGAAACAACTGTTTTAGGGGTTGATGAGCCCTAATACATCAACTTATAAGTAGGGGGTTTATGTTCCCAAACATGTCTATAACAGAGGTTCGCTTCCATTTCCATTACCTCCTCCTCCTAAAGAACCTTATCCTTTGGTAGGTTTGGAGCTTTCGCCCTGCAGTTTGGTATTCCTTTCTTCATAAAGGACATTAACCATCTCTATCATATCAAAGAAAGTCATCATGAAGACCTTCTAATGCTCTATCATGTTTGTAGGCTCTCTATCATAGGACATGCTCAATGAAGTTTCAATTGAAACTTAAGGAAGAATTGGTGGTGGAGATTGTGATGACCTTACACTCCTTCCCCTTGACCCAACTTCAAGACTTTCAACCAACTTCCCTTCTCCTCTCTTGAGCTTCAACCTCGTAATTATGACATTAACTTCCAAAAAGTTAAATCCTTCCTACACAAAGAAAACTAAGAGATTTGATACCACACTTGATCTGATTGGGAAAATT
Organism: Pinus taeda; assembly: GCA_000404065.3. Taxonomy (NCBI): domain Eukaryota; kingdom Viridiplantae; phylum Streptophyta; class Pinopsida; order Pinales; family Pinaceae; genus Pinus; species Pinus taeda. The sequence continues at coordinate 71,263 of APFE031537755.1, read as the reverse complement.
AGTTTTGTTGTGCTAAATTACTTTTTAGAATATGTTAAATATTCTTAAGGATTCATAAGATTATTTGCAAGTTTAAGAAACATGAGTTTTGAGTGTTTTTATGTAATTTTTATGTGAAAATTAACATAAACATCACCATAAACAATATCAAAATAGCACATGATGAAGGAGTTCACCCCTCATGGGCTACGTCTCCTTGTTCCAACTTCCAATGACTTGGGTCTCTTTATTATGCTCAAAAGTATGAATACATCAGTTTACAATGCTCAAAAAGCTCTGAAACATGTTCCAATGCCTCCAAAATGCCCAAAAATGCCTATGTAGCTTCTTTCTGCTCTTTATTTGATTAAAAATTGAAGAAGTTATGGCATTTCCCAATGTTTCTACAAATCAACCTAGCTTTTATACCATGTATAATTTTCTCTACAAATCAGCTAGCTCACTGATATCATGTAGAAATTTCACCTGCAAATCCAACTGATATATGCAATGTACTAAAGCATAATACTAGATCTACATCTACCATAAACTTAGCGGAAGCTTAATTGAACATGAGAAACATCAAGCATGAACAGATATAACTGAGAATGAGAAGTAATCAACCATAACACAGAAGATGTAACCTGGGGAAAGCACTAGCCTAAAACCCCATCTCTGTATTATCAATCAAGTGGAAATCCTTAACAACATACAGAAAGAATAAGCTCAAAAGCTATCCTGCTCTCTCTGTACTCTGATGATGTAGCTCATGGACTATCTAGGCCTGAATATATAGGATCCACAAGTCCTTCAAGCCCCTATTTCCTTGTGCAGTTTTGATGAGGGTCCAATAACATAACATGTGTGAATTGGCCCAAATCATACCTGCTATCACCTCAGTTCCAACTACGCAGTCATAGAAGGAAGAAGATTCCTTCCTCATGTAAGGAATATTCACTAGGAATATCCTAGCATCTAATAATACACTATCCCTCATCTAATCTCAACTGGGTCTTTGTCTGAACTGACATGCATCAGTTATCCATGAGAGAATACCCAGTTATCTGAAAATAACAGTTGTCACATGCATGCAAGCATCAACAAACTGTATCTCATTAATTTAACAACTTGTTAAATTAATCTAACTTAAGTTGACTAAGTTAAACTAAGTCAACTAATCCTCTCAATATAGAACTCATCCTTAATTCCTTAATCAATGGAGCAAATCAAGAACACATTCCCCAATCATTGGAGAAATTATTGCATGCTCTAAAAAAGACTTCAAGTTTGATTTTCCTTAACTAATTAACTCATGGAGAATTAATTAATTAATATTCAAACTATTGGTAAGACCAAATTTGAATTTTACTTTCTATTTTAGACCAGGGACTGTCTAAAAATAGGAATCCAACTTGAATTTCTAAAAATAAAACTTCTATTTGTAGCACTTCCATTTTTTATTCCCTGTTGCCCAATCCCGCATTGGTACCCAAACTGTTATTTTTAGCAATTTCTCGTTGCCATTTTCAACACTCCCTCTCAACAAGAAAGGCTTTCTCTCAAACATGATCCTATACCTCTGGAATGTTCTGCATGCAACACATCTACCAAGTGTGGTTGCTCCAAAAACTCTTGGAACAAAAAAAAACTCCCAACTGACCTCTCTGTTGGGCTAGAAACATACTCTGATGCTGAAGCTCTACCTGCTGCTGACAAGTGCTCCCTCTCTAACCTCTATGCTACTGCAACATCTCCATGCATCTCGCACCATTGCACCCTTCTCTGTGCTACCCTGCACTGTGCAACACACTTGTGCCTCTCACATTGTTGCAGCCTGCATGCTCTGCGCTGTCCTGGGATTCCCTGCACTGTAGCTGTCTCTGCCGCTCCATCTGCATCTATCTCTACCCAGTCAGTCAGTTCCTGCTACTGCACATCAGGGCTCTCGTAGCAAGGTCTCGTCCAAGAGGTTGGGTACCTCAAGGATCCTACCCCTCCTCCTTTGGATGATCACTCCACATCGCCCCACCTCCTACCTGGAGGTATGGTTGCATGAGATCCCTCTTCCCACCTGGCTCGAAGTTTCCCCCTACTAGAGGTCTTTGCATGAGTAGATGTCTCTACTCGATCTCCACTCAGCTTCCCCTATTGTGGCTGCTCCACAACCTCTTGAAGCTGCTACACCAATTGTGGCTCCTCCACAATTGTCTGAGACTTCTTCTGGCATTGCATGTTGAGTGATAATATACCCTCCCTCTCAACCACCAAGTCTCCATCAGTTGCCTTGCTGCTCAAGGCTTTGCGTGCATCTTGAACCTCAAGAGCATATAGATTCTTGACCCATGAACCAATCTGCTTCACCTGTCTAGTGATAATGTGTCTAAGGAAAACCTTGCCCTTACTCAAGACTACATCATGGCCTCTATCTTCTAGCGTTGCGATTGACACCAAGTTTCTTTTCAATTTTGGTACATACTTGACATTGGTCAAGGTAAGGAGAGCTCCTTGCTCCCTCTGAAGAATAAACGTGCCTACACCTGAGACACTATACTTTTCATCATTACCCATTGCTATGAGTATCTAGAGATCTTTCTCCTCCAAAGTACTAAAAAAACTCTTGTCGTCGGTCATGTGGAAAGAAGCTCCACTATCAAGAAACCAACCACTTCCCATCATGGATGAAATCATGCATGCGAAGAGTATGAAGTCCAACTCAAACTGTGAAGCAAGTGCCTCACCTTCAGATCCTTCCTCGAATCCCTTCTTGGATTTCCTTAGTGGACATTTTGTAACAAAATGGCCCACCTCATGACAATGAAAGCATTGCAGTTTCGATTTTTCAACCTTGTTCCCACCATGGGAAGAACTGGATTCGGAAAGAGAAACCTTCTCCTTCCCCTTCTTTTCCTTACTCGCTAAGGCACAATTCTCTTCATCGTCCATGGATGAATAACCGTCTCTGGTGCTCCGTCTGATCTCCTCCTGCATCAAATCCGACCATAGTCATTCCCAATATAGTAATTTATCCCTTCCATTAACCGAGTCCTGGTAGCTGTGCCAACTCTTAGGAAGGCCAAGGAGTGCTAGACTCACCATGTCATCATTAGATGTCATGACCCCTACACTTGCAAGCTCATCCCTTCATGGGGTGAGCTTGTTCAAATACATGGAGATCGTGTCCCCACTTTCACACTTGATCTTTCGAAGTTTGTCCTTCAGTGCCAGCTTCCTCTGATCACTGCTATTTTGATAAAGATCTTTCAATGTTTTCCACATCGAAAATGAAGTCTCCTTCCCATGGAGGCTTGAGACAATGTGATCTCGAACTCCCTCCAAGAGGATTCTCCTAGCTCTAGCTACACACTTCTTCCATTCCGCCAGTTGAGTAGCATCAGTCGGCTTCTGGACTTCATGATTAATGAAGTCCTTTAGACTATTATCTTCTAATACTACCTCCATGCGATCCTTCCAGGCTATATAATTTGAACTGCCATCAAGGGCATATTCGAGTCTCAAACCATAGAACGCCATCAGTGAAATAGATGTGATAAGAACTCAATTCAATATTCAGAAACCACAAACTTCAACTTCTCCCTTCTTATATACTATTCTTCCTTAATCACCTGTGCTCTGATACCATGTATAATGTTTCTACTAATCAGCTAGCTCTGATACCATGTAGAATTTTTCTACTAATCAGCTAGCTCTGATACCATGTAGAACTTTTTCTGCAAAACCTAGCTTGCTTTGATACCATGTAGAATCTTCTCTACAAATCAACTAGCTCACATCTATCATGTAGAAATTTCACCTGCATATCAAATTGATATATGTAATGTACTAAAGCATAATACTATATCTACATCTACCATAAACTTTTCGGAAGCTTAAGCAAACATGAGCAACATCAAGCATGAACGGATATAACTAAGAATGAGAAGTAATCAACCATAACACTGAAGATATAACCTAGGGAAAGCACCAGCCTAAAACCCCAACTCTGTATTGTCAATCAAGTGGGAATCCTTAAAAACATACAAAAAGAATCAGCTCAAAAGCTATCCTGCTCTCTTTGTACTTTGATGATGTAGCTCATGGACTATCTAGGCCTGAAGATATAGGCTCCAAAAGTCATCCAAGCCCCTATTTCCTTGCACAGTTCTGATTGGGGTCCAATCACATAACATGTGTGAATTGGCCCAAATCATACCTGTTGTCACCTCAAGTCCAACTATGCAGTCATAGAGGAAGAAGATTCCTTCCTCATGCAAGGAATATTCACTAGGAATATCCTAGCATCTGATAGTACACTATCCCTCATCTGATCTCAACTGGTTCTCTGTCTAAACTGACATGCATCAGTTAGCCATGAGAGAATACTCAACTATCTAAAAATAACAGGTGTCACATCTATGCAAGCATCAACAAATTGTATCTCATTAATTTAACAACTTGTTAAATTAATCTAACTGAACTTGACTAAGTTAAACTAAGTCAATTGATCCTCTCAATATAGAACTCATCCTTAATTCCTCAATCAATGGAGCAAATCAAGGACACATTCCCCAATCAGTGGATAAATTATTGCATGTTCTCACAAATACTTCAAGTTTGATTTTCCTTGACTAATAACTCATGGAAAATTAATTAGTTAATATTCAAACTACTGGTAAGACCAAATTTGAATTTTACTTCTTATTTTAGACCAGGGACTATCTAAAGATAGGAATCCAGCTTGAACTGCTAAAAATAGAACTTCTATTTTTAGCACTTCCATTTTTCATTCCATGTTTCTCAATCCAGCATTGATACCCAAACTACTATTTTTAGCACTTCTATTTTTAGCAATTTCTTGTTGCCATTTTCAAGAGTTCACCCCTCATGGGCTACATCTCCTTGGTCCAACTTCCAATGACTTGGCCCTCTCTATTATGCTCAAAAATATGAATACATCAGTTTACAATAATCAAAAATTTTTTAAACATGTTCCAATGGCTCCAGAATTCCTCAAAATCCAGCACCATCCTACAAATTTTCCCCAAAATGCGCTAACGGAGCTATGATTTTGCTGAATTTTGAGTGAATTTATCAGATGCATTAAATGCCCTCTAACATTTTATATCCAAAAAACGTGGCCATATGGGGGGCCACGTGCCTGGGGCTAAGGCCGACAGCCTACCCCCGCAAGTCAGGCCTCCCTACTCCTCTCCGTTGGTGGTCATGTGTTGGTGGTGCAACAAAGGGCCACCCCCATGGGCTGGCCACTCCTCCGAAATGGCGCACATTCAAATTTAAATGGAAATTGAGTTCTTATATAGTTAGGAACTATAGTTATGGTGTATTGGTGGAGGATTTGGACTTGTGTTATGAGGTCGTGGGTTTGACTTCCACTGCTGCTGCCCAAACTTTGACCCATAAGTTTTGCGGCCCCCAAGCTGCCACATGGTGGCCTCCGGCTGGGCCATGTGTTAGCTCGTGGTTGGCCACCAATCCATCTAATGAAAAACACTGATTCCTACCCAATGAGAATGTGCCACTTAGCACAATAAGATTTGTCGGAGAATGTTGACTATGCAAATTTCCACATACACCTACCTAGTCAGCGCCATGTCAGTAGTATAGACTTCTAACTAAGCTATCAATTTTTTTTCAAAAATTTGCCTATTTGGGAATGTGAACAGAACATAATTATGGGAGCATACAGTTTCTGTTTCACACGAAATGAGTTGTGCTAGATTCAATATGATGAGAATTACACAGTCGTCTAGGTTCCACACCAATTTGAAAAATTTGAATTTTGATCTATTTTTTGAGCACCTGATCAGAGGTGCTGTCAACTCTCGTCGAATGCCTTATGCTGCATAGAATTTTTTAAACACATTCGACACATAATCTCCAATGTTATCAGTCTTGATAGCTATATCCTTCCTTCCAATATCTTTTTCAAGCAATGCTTTAAATTCACAAAACTTTGCAAAAGTCTGATATTTCTTCTGCATGAAGAAGATCCAATATTTACGAGAAGAATCATCAACAAATATAACATCATACCTATGCTTGTTCATATATGCTATTGAGAATGGTCCACACACATTTGAATGGAATCAATCAAGGATCACCTTTGATGGACTGTCTTTGTTGTGAAAGGAAGCTTTGGAGTATTTTCCCAAAGCAAACCCTTTGTATGAGTCAACTTGCTCTAGTGTGCCTTTGGGAAGACCAGTAGAAATTTTTTGCATGATTTTCAAAGCACCATGATGCAAGTGACCCATCCTCCCATGCCACAACTCACTGATGTCTCAGCTTTGCACCCTCTCTACTTTCATGGTCAAGGAAGCACAATCTTCTACCTCAAACTTGTAGATATTCTTCAAGTGAACCCCTATCTTCTTTACCTGTCTTGTGTCTATGTGACGAATGAACACGTTTCCCTTAGTAAAGATCACATCATAGCCTCTATCCTCCAACATGGAAAAAGATACCAATTTCTTCTTTAAACGAAGAACATACATAACATCTCATAAAGTGAGGGGAGCACCTGACTCCCTCTAAAAGGTAACTGTACCAAGCCTGGTAGCACTATACCTCCCATTATCAACCATCTCAGTATGCATTTGGAGATCCTTCTCCTCCAATTTACTGAAGATTTCTTTGTTACTAGTGATGTGGAAAGAAGATCCACTATCTAGGTACCATATACTACCCATCAACGATGACAGCATACATGTGATGAGAGTAAATTCTAGTTCAAATTGTGAGGCAAGATCCTCATCTCCTACCGCTCCTCCTAAGGGATTCTTACAGGGGCCTTCGAGTGGACACTTTGTGGCAAAATGTCCCATCTCGTGACAATGAAAGCACTTGAATTTTGACATGTCCTTCTTCTTGCCTCCATGACAAGAATCTGATTTGGAGTGTGATTCCTTCCCCCTCCCTTTCTTTGCTTGACCACTAAGATACACTTTTCCTCATCATCAGTCCTTGATGAGGATCCATCTATGGTATTCTTACGAATCTCTTCCTGTACCAAATCTAACCACATATGTTCCCAATATGGTAGCTTCTCCCTCCCATTGATAGAGTTCTGATAAATGTGCGAAGTCTTGGGAAGTCCTAGAAGAGTTAGGGTCACCATATAGTCCTCGACAACAATAATCTCGACACTTCCAAACTCATCCTGAAAATGGGTGAACTTGGTCAAGTACTTCAGAATAGATTCATCCTTCTCCATCTTGATCTTTCTGAGTTTGTCCTTTATTGCCAATTTCCTATGGTCACTGCTATTTTGAAACAGGTTCGTCAGTTCCTTCCACAACGAGTATGGAGTATCCTTGCCATGGAGACTCGAGACAATATGATCTCGAAATCCCTCTAGGATAATCCTTCTCACTTTTTCCACACACTTTCTCAATTCAGCTAGATATTTAGCATCCGATGCTTAAGGCTTGGGAATGTCATGAGCTATGAATTCCTTGAGGCCATTGTCTTCCAACACTGCCTCCATCCCGTCCTTCCAATATATGTAATTCGAGCTGCCCTCCAAGGCATACTCAAGTCACAACCCAAAAATGGACATATTACTGCTCTAAAGTATGAATTTGAAAATTCAATTTTCACCTACACAAAAAACTTGAAATCTCCTCTTCTATATTGTCTTCACTTTGATACCATGTAGATTTTTACTGTAGATTCAACAAATTATGTGATATGCTAAAACACAAGACAAGAATCTACTCTACTCTTCAACATACACCAAAATTGATAAATGAAAAAAAACTAAGAAGAGGAAGAATATCAATGGCACATAACACGATATTTCTGTGGGGAAAGCAATTGCTCAAAACCCTGACTATCTATATTGCATTAACCAGAAGATCTGAGAAGAAAATACAATGCTTATTCTTCCTGAAAAATTCTTACACTAGTACAATCTATCTCTTTGCCTCCTAGGCTGAATCCAACCATGTGAGGTTGTTATCCACTCACATAGGTTCCAGCTAACACAAGCAAGTCCTCATGTGAAACTTCATCAATCTGGTATTCTCGGTACATATGGTCAAATCCCATTTGGAACTTACCAATACCCATAGGGAATCCATCAAGGAACTATCCAAGAACCTTTCCAGCAGCAAGAGAAACCTTTGTAGCAGTAGGGGAAACCTTTGCAACAAAAAACATAGTTTGTTCAACAACCCAACCAACCCTTGTATCCACAAGGAAAACCCTTGCAACAATAAGGTCAAACCCTACAACAACAAGCTTAAATGATATATCAACAAGGTCAAACCCTATATACACAAGGTCAACCCTTGCAGCAGCAGGGCCAATTACTTCATATCCAAGGTCAACGGGTGTAACAACCTTACAATCCATATGCCACACATAATGTTTATCCTCCTTATGGTTATCAACAACCTATGGCAAATTAGTATCAACCCTACCCTGGACATAATCCACCTTATGGTCAAGGTACCCCTTAGTGGGGGAAAATCAAATCCCCTATGGTCAAAATCCTTCACTTTGGGGGAAGAATCCTTACCAACAAGGCTGGAACTTGCAGGCTGGGCCTCCTCAAAGGCCTTCTATGCCTTTTAATCCACAATTGCAATTTTTAGCTACATTGGAACTGCCTAATATCTCGAGGCTTACTAATGATCCCATTTTTCATTCGCCTTACTGGCCTCTAGTTCCTACTAAAATTCCGAGCGATTGCCCCAAGTTCGAAGGAAAACCTAAAGAGGACTCTCAATCCCATGTGATGACATATCACTTATGGTGTTATTCTAATTCTTATGTTGATGATTCTATTCATCTTTGCCTCTTTCAGCAAACCTTGACAGATGTTGCCACAAAGTGATATGTTGAGTTGCCCGAGGTACCTATGTAGACTTTAATTCTTTGGCTATGTCCTTCCTCACCTACTTCTAGTTACTGGTTCTGTTGGATACCTATACCAATAGGTTTCATATTTCATGATTGGCAAAATCCAATACCAAATATGCTCTTCTTTGCCAATACAAAGATCACATATTTCCAAGGCAAGGCAAAGTGTGTTCATGCCTTCATGTTTACTAAATTTTGATGGATGGTCCAACAGTCTAATCTGGATCATGCCATGTTTCAATTTTCTGTTGTAGAATAGAGAAAGAAGTCTGTCCAAACTGTTTAATCTTGGCAAACCAATAGTTAGGCAGAGAAGCTAAGGTTCCCAACTGCTTAATCTGGGGCCTTGGAAGCAATAAGGGTAGTATTAGATAGGAAATCAAAGAAAAAGCCAGTGGAAAAGAAAAGGCACATAAGGGTCTGCAAGTCCAAGTGCACCCTCCAAGAAGAAACAAAAAAATGCTAGGCAAGTAGATGGGTAGGTAGATGGGGTTGCAGAAGTGGTGTTCCTTTCAAACTGAATCTTGCTGGTCAATACAAGGAAAGCAACACAATGGAGCATGCCTTACTTCCTTTTTTTCCTTGTTTTTTACTCATTACTAACATCCCTTCACTAGTTGTGTTTATGAAAGAATTCAAGGTTTTATGTTGGTTCTTGTTTCCTTTAAGAGCCACATTTCTTGTGCAAAATTCTTTTCATTTTGATCTACTCCC
>APFE031537755.1:49000-61677 GCA_000404065.3 Pinus taeda | reverse complement strand
AATAAGGGTAGTGCTAGATAGGCAATCAAAAGAAAGAGCCAATGGAAAAGAAAAGGCACATAAGGGTCTGCAAGTCCAAGTGCACCCTCCAAGAAGAAACAAAAAATGCTAGGCAAGTAGATGGGTAGGTAGATGGGGTTGCAGAAGTGTTGTTCCTTTCAAACTAAATCTTACTGGTCAATACAAGAAAAGCAACACAATGGAGCATGTCTAACTTCCCTTTTTCCTGGTTTAAACACTCATTACTAACATCCCTTCACCAAATTATGGTTACGAAAGAATTCAAGGTTTTATGTTGGTTCTTGTATCCTCTAAGAGCCACATTTCTTGTGCAAAATTATTTTCATTTTGATCTACTCCCTAAGCTAAGTTGTCTTCAAATAAACTTAGTGGCATCACTCCTCATTCACATTCTCCCTCCATATTAACACTTAACTTCTATTATTTAACTCCCTATGTTTCCCTTTCCCCTACTATTATAACACCATGGTGTATAAACCCCAAGCATTCTATAAATATCTCCCCCTTGGCATTATAGCCATATGATTCACTACTAGGGAATTAAATTGACATCTGGTTAGTTTAAGAACCCAAGCCTTACCTATTTGTTTCCCTCAGAATTCATTTACCCATTCAACCCCCCATTTGCCTAAGGAACCTTGGAAAAAACCCATTTTCACCCTTTAAACCCGCTCAAAAGGCAAAAATATCATGAAAACCCACTTTTCTGCCTTATCCTAAGTTTGGGGCCTATGTGCGCGTTTATATAAAATTACATCAAAAACCCATTTATCCAAAGTTTTGAGCCATACGCGATTTTGCAAAGAAATTCATTGAAAAAACCATTATTTGCGCCTTATCCTAAGTTTTGAACTATGCGGGACTTTATAAAGAAATACACACAAAAACCATACAAACCCGTTAATATTTCTAAGGGTCCCGCCGGTCACAAATCCCGTGAAAAATAATTGTTTATTACCCACCCGATGTCGTATCGTCCGGACAGCTTATCGGCCCATCGACCGTCCGATCGGGCGCTTTTCATCCGACGGTTGACGTGGATATCAGACCGGACCCGACGTCCGAAAGATATCGTTCGATATCTGTCAGAGGCTGATGTCAGGCCTCGGCCACGCGTCGCCCCCACAGCATATCGGAGCCCCCTCTGACAGATTCCCTTCCGTATCATAAGCAGTACGATATGATACTGCTGTGGTTTCCGGTCTTCCGCCAATCCGCCTGCCAGCATCATCGCCACGTCATGGCCTGTGTCATCGCCGCGTCCGCGCCCCCGTCCACCATTGCTCCACTTGTCCGCCACCTCACCACCCCCGTGGACCACTCATAAGCTGCCACGTCAGCTGATGACGTCATGCTGACGTCATCCGACCCTGACCCACCCGATGACGTCATGTTGACGTCATCCAAAAAAGGCGCGAATGTCCCAAAAATCCATATTTTTGCCAAATTTTCGCGTTTTTTGCACTTTTTGCAAAAACTGTTGTTGCGCCTTCTGCATGCATTTTACGTCCAAATTTGCACCAGCCAGCTGAATTCGACCTGGAGATCTTCAGCGCGCCTACCCACCTGCATTTGTGACCTGGACCATCAAATCTACCAGGTACTTATCCCTGCAAATCTTCTCTGCGCCTGGTTTTGTCTGCAATAGCTGAAAAATTCACTTAAGACACTGAAAACGCATAATTCACCGGCAAAATCCCTACACCCAGTTCCCATTGGAAGTTCAACGGTCGAAATTCACTAGCTGAGCCTGGTTTAACAAAAACTTTCACTAAAACCTGCATCCCGTTCGCGCAGTCGTGAACAGGAAACCCGAAACTTACACCTAATTATTGTGAAAGGTCTGTTAAAGACAAGTATTTTCCTTCTCAAGTGACTGTGTGCAGTATTTCAATTGCTGCGAGTTCACCCTATCGTCCTCTGTTTCTCAATTTACCTCTTTGTCCAAGCAATACTCTTTTCTGTTGCCCAGCCTAGTAACATTAGTTTACATACAAAACAGAGTTCTTAAGTAACCATGGAGACTCCAGTAGCACCTGTGGCCCTCAATGTTTCCCCTTTGAATGCCCCTCAGAAAGAATTGGAGTGGCAGCCTTTAGCAGACTTGGATTATCAAATCTCAGAGGACTCCCTAACACATAGCAGGTTCCACCTCCACCTGCTAAATGAGTTAAAGACCAAGCATGTAGCTGGAACAGATATATTGGCCATTTGGGATTCCTTCCTCCCAATCTTCAAGCTTCCTCAGGTCAACCAATTCCCTGACCTAATTCACCTATGTGCTGTATGTTATGATCCTACTCAGAGAGCTGTGCTTGACCCTTCAGGCTCAGTTGTGTTCTACATCACCCCTGAGCCCATCAGAGAGATGCTGCAATTCAAGACTGAGAAGAAATTGGTCCCCTTGTCTTTGCTTGATCTGATAAACCAAGGAGCTAAAATGTTGACAGATGCTCAGATCACACAGCTGAACCAACTGTTTATTAACTCTGATACTGTGCAATACCCTCCTATTTTTGCTGGTTACCTCAACCCATTGGGCAAAGACCTTGCAGATATGATCAGTCCCATCCTGGGTTATAAATCAGTTGAGTATATTGATGAAACTGTACTGGTAATGATGCTCATTTTTTCCCCTGGCAAAGCTCTAATCTGCTATGACTATGCCACCTACATATCAGACAAAATGCATGAGCAGTTTATGAACCTATCAAGAGAAAAGGTGTTCAAATACACCTCCTACATCTACCACTTAATTTTATACTATCAGCATGAGAAATTTTCCTTTGTTACGAAAAGAGTGGATGCACAAGGTAATCCAAGGTCAGTAGTGTACTGGAGCTCAGTGTTTCACTGGAGAGCCTATTCTCCATACACTTACTGTGAGTTTATAGACATTTTCATCCACCCAGCCATGTCTCTGTTCATTAGCTCACCTCCTCCAAGACTAACAGATGAGATGCAGAGGATCCTTCAGCTGTCCAAGGTGTACAGCATTCGGGATTGGTATTTTTACCAAAACCACACCGTTATCAGAATATATGGTTGTGAGTTGCCCCCATACAGACTGCCCAAGTATGTTCCCATGAGATTGTTTTCCCTTGAATACTTCAGGCAATTTGGGAATGCTGATGTAAAGCACTTTTCAGGCAAAGGCAAGAAGGCACAGCTGAAAGTGAGAAACCAATTTGGCCACTTGGTTTTGAACAAAAGGGAGGAAGGCTGGAAAGAAGCTGACAGAATGCTAGAATGCCTTGGCCTAAAGACCAGTTTCCTCTGGAAACCTTATGACCCCAATCACTCCATATCATTAAGAAAGGTCAAATATAGGCTCTCTAGTTATGACCATGTAAGGTTGCCTGACATTGAACAATATGCAAATCAATCAAAATGGAAGAGAGGCACACTAGAGGAACCTATTACACAAGAAGAACTAAATGAGAGATCAAGAAGAAATCTTCTTAAAATGGCTGACTTGGACCTTCCTGCACAGGTATTCTCTCTTCCAAGCCCTCAAGTAGGAGCAGCTGCCTCATCCTCCACAGCACATCAGGAGGCAGTCAAAACCACAAATCAAGCTCCCAGCAAAGGCAAGGAAAAAGTGATGGAGCAAGAACAGGTACAGCAAGCACAGGTTCAACAACAACAACAGGTACATCAGCCAGAAAAGGAGCAGCCAAGGCAAAAGGAAGAAACAGCAGAGGCCCCAATGGTTACTGAACAGCAGCCAGCACAAATGGTGCCTCCTAGGCAAGAATCAAGAATTGATACTTCAGTCCTCCAAACCCCACAAAGAGAGGACATAAGCAGGAAAAGGGACAGAGAGACTCCCCTCACTACATCAACAACTCAAAGGGAGAAAACGGAAAGGTTCAACCCTTTTTCGGAAGAGGAAATGCCAATAGGGCAAAATTCGGGTATGGGCCTGCCTAGCATGGAGGCCTCAGCAAGTTCCTTCCATAAGGAACAAGAGAGGGCAGTAGGAGGAGAAGTTAGCTCCTCAAGCCAACAGAGGGAAGGGGAAAAGAGCATCAAGCAGCAGTTCAAGGATATCAAGAAGAGAAATGAACCCATAAGGCTGCAGCTGTATAATCATTTGTTGAAAATGGCACCCACTAACTAGCAAAGACTCATGTCTGCCTATGATGTACATGAGGGCAAAATGATCATGAGCCATTTCACACCAGCCGTGCAGAAACCACAGTCAGCTGCCGATTACATCAGGACCAACCTTGAGGTCCTGGCCAAGGACAGTCACCCAATGCATCAGATTGATTTACACAAACAAACGGGTGAGATGGTGTATGCCTCCTTGGCAGACAAGACGTTGGTAAACTACAGGCTACAAAATGGCCTAAATAATACCACTGAACAACTTGAGTTGGAAAGGGCATCCTCTCAAGCAAAGGACAACAGGATCAAAGCCTTAGAGGACATCATAATAGAGCTTGGGGATGATCCTAAGGATGTCAAAGCAGTGCAGGAGCTTCTGAAACTAAGGGATGCTAATATGGCAGCATTAAAGAAGATGATCAAAATCCCAGAAACTCTTCATCCCCAAACTGAAGAGGTTGCCCAGCTCAGACAAGACAAGGATGCAGCTGCTATGCTGGTAACACTGTACAAATAGCTCATCCAAACACAAGAGAAGCTGGAGGAATCAGAGGCTGCACTTCAGGCAACATTGCAGCAAAAAGAGGCAGGACAAACTTCACAACATCCTCCAGAAACAATTAATCTGGAGGAAACTCCTCAAACCACTGCCCCTCCCAGTCAGCAGACACAGCAAGTAGCACCCTCCACCTCAGCACCAACAACGGAGCAAGCTGAAAGCCTCGATATGCAAAAGCTGAGAAATGAAATTCAAGTCTTGGAGGCCCAAATGTCAGAGTTGAATCAATCCAAAGAAACTCTGGCCAAGATCAATGAAAAATATGATAAGTCCAAGCAAAATGTAGCAGAAGGAGAAAGAGAGGTAAAGGCTCTCAAAAAGAGAATAAATGAGCTAGAAAAGGAGCTCACATTGGACAAAGTAACAGCTGAGCTCAAAAGAATCCTATGGGCCAATATTGGCCAGTCCTTTACAGACCAGTGGGAATACATTGAGGCCATTCATGAGCAAATGGGGCTCATTGGAAAAGCACACAGGGAAATCCAAAGGGCAAGGGCATCTCTAGGCAGCATGCCTGAGGTTGCCACCAGAATGATAAAGGTGCTTAACTATAGGACAAGATCTCAGCTGATCAAAATGGGAATTGCCAACAGGACTGAGACCATTTCAATGGTCAAAAGGGTCCTGACACTAAGAAACCTGGTACAGACCTTAGAAAGAAGAAGCCAGGATATGCAGGGAGACATCAATAAATTCCAGGACAAGTTCATGGCATTGCAAAATAGAGGTCTTCCTAGCTTGATGGAGCCCTCAGGAAGGCTACTTTCACATGAAAAATATGCCAAGAGGGTCAACACTTTTGCTGCTAATCAGATTGCAGAAACAGCCAGCACATCATCAGAAACATGGCCAGCATCAGGACAGACCCTTTTCAACAGGGTGGAGAGCTTATTCTTCATTATGAATCAAATTACTCACTTGTTTGATGAGCCTCCCAATTTCTATAAGTATACAGAGGCAAATGAGACCATGGGGTCAATTTTGAGGCATTAATTGCCTACACAGGAAGTTTGGAATAGTTTAATACAATTACTGCTAAAACAAAGCCAGTAATTATGTTTTTTCCTTTTGAAATATTTAAATTTTCATGCACAGGAAAATAAGGATATATCAGCAGGTATGTAGAAAGAGGTTGAGCCAACTTAGCACAACTATTCGGCCACCACAGCAGCACTGGCAGTCATAGGTGACAGGGCCAAAAAGCTACAGGAGGACAGAGCTGCACAAACACGTCACTCAGCAGTTATAACAAAGCATTCAACCGACTCAGTGAGCTCCAAAGGTCGAAATCTTCTGATGGGAGTAAAGAGCATTTATGTTGTATTAAAGGCTATAATAACTTCTTATCTTATTCCTGTACGAGTTAATGAATATATTTTATTTCTCAAATGACTCAATGCCTGAGATATTTTGTATGAGATACTTCTATATATTCCCCCTCGCATAAGTTAGCAGGGGTTGGACGTTGGATGTCGGATATTCTTCATATCTATTCTATTGTTCTTTTACTGTAACTCTCAGAGAAGTAATACAAAAGATGATGGAATTTCCAAAGCTCTGTGTTGCTTGATGCTTTATGGTGTTTAGCTGAAAGTTGCAGGATTCCCGCGTATTTCATGGCACAATAAGTTTTTCTTATAACTCTTTGTTATGTGTTTTGTTATCTTTCATATCTCTTTCATGTTTCCTGTGTCTTACAGTTAATAGCAAGGAAAAGAATAGTTCCAGGATTTAATCACAGATTACCCTGAACTCAATCTAAGCTATTCTGAATGTTTTTCTTCGGTTATAGTAATAAAGGTGTAATTCTTAACTGCTACCCTTTCACACTATATCTTTCACAGTGATTATTGTTTCAGGAATTCAAGTTTGCTCTCGAGGAATATATCTCTTTCTCACACCCCAGCTTAGTGGAAAATTCTTAATTGCTTTTCACTGGTTGTTTACATTACACCATCTTAATTTCAATTTTGTTTCATGAAGTATCTAAATGGCCCTGTAACTCCAGCTGCTCAAACTCAAGATTTCAAGAAACCAAAAGCCACAGACTCCATTGCCCAATGGACTAACATTATCTGCAGACCTCCACTTTAAGTACAAAAAGACATCTTTCCAACCAAACATAAACCAAAACCTTTACTTCATAACTAGCCTAATATCTCCACAGAACAGAGATAAACCTTAAAGAGAGAGACCTCTCTAATTACAGCTGGGCTAGAAGCTGTAATCCAAAGATTGGTTAGTGGTTACCCCGGCCGTATTCCCTTGGGAGTCAAAGGGAACAACCTGGGTGCCAACATAAATGGAGACTCCACTGGGGACTCTCTAGGATTTTCTAATTACTATATATCTCCCAAAGCTGCAGCTTGAAATTTTAATATCAGTCAAGAAAACCTTCAAAGCTGTTTGAGTCCAAACACTAATAGTTTTAGGGAAGAGCTGAATCAACCAACTGTCATACTAGCTTTAAGATACATATAGCCATTTCAAAATCTTGTCGAGTACATGCAAGATACAAATTTTCCTAAAAGACTCAAAAAGACTAGCTCAGAAACTGGCTCCCAAGAAGAATCTTCGGTACACTAGGGCAAATCCTGACCCAAACCCACCTACTGTCTTTGAAAATCCTAACACAATCCCTAAATTTGTTAAGAAGCAGCGAGGGCCAGATAAGCTTGCTGACTTAAGTCCAGAGATAGTTCACCCCAACCCCATCTCCACTCCAATCAAGGTTCTTTTTCACTCCACCCCCAATTCCCCTAGTTCTCCATCCACATTCAAAGCCCCCCTCCCACATCCTCATCCCCCACACATACTCCCTTGACCAACACTCTAGGTTCTGCTACACCTGCTCCCCCTATGGTACCTATTATTCATTTTATCCCAGTTGTCCCTTTTAATCCCCCAAACCTTGCAAATATGGCTATGAGATATGCACCTCTGCAATTACCTGCTAATCCTACAGCTTTACCTCAAGATTAGCAAGCCAAAATCTCATATTTTGACTCCACTGGCCCTTACTCTGCTATTCAGCATGCCAAGAGGATGCAGGATCATTTTGAGAACTATGAGATAGATGATGAAAGTGTGAGGATGAGAATTTTTGTCCAAATCCTAACAGGTGATGTCTGGACTTGGTTCAGGTCACTTCCTGCAAATACCATCACAACCCCTGATGAGCTTTACCAAGCCTTTACCAACAGATGGGAGAAAAATAAGGATCCCTTGCACATACTTGGTGAATATGACATGATTAAGAGAGGTCCTCAAGAGACAGTTCTAGAGTATTGTGCTAGGTTCAACAATGTATACAATACAATACCCCAAAACTTAAGACCTCCTCCTGATTTGGCCTTATACAAATTCCCTGATGGATTTGACCCTGACATGGCTTATCACTTAAAAGAAAGAGCCCCTCAAACCCTTGAAGAATCACAAAAGGTTGCTATCACAGTCGAGGCTAACCTAATTTCTAAGAGGAATAGGGCAAGATTGGAAAAAAGAGTTGCCTTCAAAGAGGAACCCTCAGCCTTTGACCAGAAATTGGATGCAATAATCTCTGGTATGAAGAGGTTGGATGATAGAGTAGAATCTGTGGAGAGAAAGTCATCATGGGAAGCACCAAAAAACAACCTTAACAGAAATCCAAACTTTAGGATAAATCAAAACCCTAATGTGGGCAAGGCTAACTCTGATCTAGAGATAAGACCCCCGTTTCAGGAAAACTATACTGAAACATCCACTTCAGATGAGCAAGTGGATGATACCCACATCCACCTAATGGGCCTTGATGATGAGCACCAAGTTTTCCTAAGTTAAGAAGATCATGAAGATGATGACGTTAAACAATTCCAAACCAAGTTAGGTGAGTCATTTGACTTCAAACAAGGCTATGACACAGCTGTTTATGAAGTTCATAAACAATACAAACTAAGAAGCAGAACTATAAACATAACACAGCCTGAAAAAACAAAGGACAGAATGCAGCCTAAGGGTGCCATAGTAATAGAACCAATGAACACAACTGATTCACTTACAAAGGAAGTAACCATTGAATAAGTTACTGAACAACTTCCCTCAACACAGAAGCCACTAGTTGCATCATCTTTACAACCTAATCCAAGAAAAGTTCCACAAGAGATGAATGAAAAACAGAAGCCCCAAGATCAAGTCGAGGATAAAAAAGAAACTTTATTAGACAAAGAAAAGATGGTCACCCACAACACTAAGGTTCAAATTGAAAAACCCTTTGATTTGGAAGCTGAAATTGGCAAACTGAAAATAGCCATTCCTCTTGCAGAACTAGCCAAGCATGACATCTACAAACAACAGATTAAGAAGTCCCTCCAACTCACTCGAGACAAAGACAATGTCAATGTGTTGGATGACACCACAGAATTGCTGTTTGGTCCAGAGGTTGATGGAAAAACAGCAAGCACAGGGATATTACCTTTTTATGTTAGCTTGCATATCCATGATAAGATACTACACAATGCAATGTTTGACTCAGGTGCCTCTCATAACCTGATGCCAAAATCAGTCATGGAAAGGTCGAATCTAGATATTACTAGGCCATACAAGGACCTATTTTCATTTGACTCTAGCCAAGTTAAGTGTCTAGGCTTCATAAAATACTTGTGTGTATCCCTGGTCCAATATGCAAACAAAACAATCTTAATGGATGTTGTTGTTGTTGATATTCCACCCAAATATGGAATGTTATTGTCAAGATCAAGGGGGGCTAAACTTCAAGGGTCCCTACAATTAGACATGTCATATGCCACAATCACAGTCTTTGGTCAACCCAAGAGACTATATAGAGAGTCACTCATGAAATACATGGTCAGAACTGAAGAAAAGCCTCAAAACTTCCCCATATATGTTGTCCATTCAGATATAGATTCATATATTCTCTTTAACGACAATACAGGTCACACAAATAATGAAGAAATCCACACAATCAAACCAAATCAGCATATCAATGAAGGCACCCCTGACATAGAAACATTGGTTGAGTCAAAAGATAGAAATTTTCAAGAGGAAAAATCATATGATGATGAAAGCAAGACACTCAAACAAGATCAGGAATTTAATGAACAAACTGTTGCTCTAGAAACAAAGCTGATATCATCAAGTGAGAAGACTGTTCTAAAAGTCAAACGAAATAAAGAACCAAAACTTCAACTCACAATTCCAGACCACAGAGAAATAATTGAGTCGCCCCTAGAACAAGAGATCCTATGGTTCATTGAATTTGATGGGTCAGTCAACAAGTTAGGGGCAGGAGCTGGAGTTTGGATACATAATAAGCAAAGCAGCCATGCAGAGGGCCGAGCCTATAGATTGAACTTCAGGTGCACTAACAATATGGCTGAGTATGAAGCTCTCTTACTAGGCCTCAAGTTAGTAAAATCCCTACAAGCCATAAAAGTTTCAATCCTGGGAGACTCAGACCTAGTTATCCAACAAGTAAAAGGAAATTTTGTCACCAATGACAAAAGACTGAGGTCTTATAGGTCTGCTGCTACTGAGTTACTAAATTCCTTCACTGAATTTCAGATTGCCAAAATTCCTAGGGCCCAGAATCTTCATGCTCATAGTTTGGCCACATTTGCAAGTACCTGTAAGCTGCCTTTTGAGCCCCATCACTATTTTACAACCGAGATAAAACACAGACCATCTATCCCAAATAATGTCAAGGACTGGCAGGTGTTTGATGATGATACACAAATAAATAATTTCTTGACTTTACAAGAAGAGTTTTCAGGTCTAAACATTGACACTGAGACAACAAGTCAATCACAAAGACTTGAGACAGCAAGTCAATCACAAATACTTAAGACAACAAGTCAATCACAAATATAGGGTAAACAGAATAACCAAGCTACATCAGTTGTCCAAAGTGTACAACATTGGGGATTGGTATTTTTACCAAATATACACCGTTATCAGAATATATGGTTGTGAGTTACCCCCATACAGACTACCCAAGTATGTGCCCATGAGACTATTTGCCCTTGAATACTTCAGGCAATTTGGGAATGCTGATATGATACACTTCTCAGGAAAAGGCAAGAAGCCACAGCTGAAAGTGAAAAACCAATTGGGCCACCTTGTTTTGAACAAAAGGGAGGAAGGCTGGAAAGAAGCTGACAGAAAGCTAGAATGCCTTGGCCTAAAGACCAGTTTCCTCTGGAAACCTTATGACCCAAATCACTCCATATCATTAAGAAGGGTCAAATATAGGCTCTCTAGCTATGACCATGTAAGGTTTCCTCACATAGAACAATATGCAAATCAATCGAAATGGAAAAGAGGCACACTAGAGGAACCTATTACACAAGAAGAAATGAATGAGAGAGCAAGAAGAAATCTTCTTAAAATGGCTGACTTGGAACTTCCTGCACAGGTATTCTCTCTGCCAAAGCCTCAAGTAGGAGCAGCTACCTCATCCTCCACAGCACATCAGGAGGCAGTCAAAACTACAAATCAAGCTCCCAGCAAAGGCAAGGAAAAAGAGATGGAGCAACTTCCTCAGCATGGTGGCCTCAGCAAGTTCCTTCGAGCAGGAACAAGAGAGGGCAGCAGGAGGAGAAGTTAGCTCCTCAAGCCAACAAAGGGAAGGGGAAAAGAGCATCAAGCAGCAATTCAAGGATATCAAGAAGAGAAATGAACCTATAAGGCTGCAATTGTATAATCATTTGTTGAAAATGGCTCCCACTAACCAGCAAAGACTCATATTTGCCTATGATGCACATGAGGGTAAAATGATAATGAGCCATTTCACACCAGCCGTGCAGCAACCACAGTCAGCTGCCAATTATATCAGGACCAACCTTGAGGTCCTGGCCAAGGACATCCACCCAATGGATCAGATCGAATTACACAAACAAACGGGTGAGATGGTGTATGCCTCCTTGGCAGACAAGACGTTGGTGAACTACAGGCTACAAAATAGCCTAAATAATACCACTGCACAACTTGAGCTGGAAAGGGCATCCTCTCAAGCAAAGGACAACAGGATCAAAGCTTTAGAGGACATCATAATAGAGCTTGGGCATGATCCTAAGGATGTCAAAGCAGTGCAGGAGCTTCTGAAACTAAGGGATGCTGATATGGCAGCATTAAAAAAGATGATCAAAATCCCAGCAACTCTTCATCCCCAAACTGAAGAGGTTGCCCAGCTCAGACAAGGCAAGGATGCAGCAACTATGTTGATAACATTATACAAAGAGCTCATCCAGACACAAGAGAAGCTGGAGGAATCAGAGGCTGCCCTTCAGGCAGCATTGCAGCAAAAGGAGGCAGGACAAACTTCACAACCTCCTCCAGAAACAATTAATCTGGAGGAAGCTCCTCAAACCACTGCCCCTCCCAGTCAGCAGACACAACAAGCAGCACCCTCCACCTCAGCACCAACAACAGAGCAAGCTAAATGCCTTGACATGCAGAAGCTGAGAAATGAGATTCAAGCCTTGGAGGCCCAAATGTCAGAGTTGAATCAGGCCAAAGAAACTCTGGCTAAGATCAATGAGAAATATGATAAATCCAAGCAAAATGTGGTTGAAAGAGAAAGAGAGGTAAAGGCTCTCAAAAAGAGAATAAATGAGCTAGAAAAGGATCTCACACTGGATAAGGTAACAGCTGAGCTCAAGAGAATCCTCTGGGCCAATATTGGCCAGTCCATCACAGACCAGTGGGAATACATTGAGGCCATTCATGAACAAATGGGGCTCATTGGAAAAGCACACAGTGAAATCCAAAGGGCAAGGGCATCTCTAGGCAGCATGCCTGAGGTTGCCACTAGAATGATAAATGTGCTTAACTACAGGACAAGCTCCCAGCTGATCAAAATGGGAATTGTCAACAAGACTGAGACCATTTCAATGGGCAAAAGGGTCCTGACACTAAGAAACCTGGTACAGACCTTAGAAAGAAGAAGCCAGGATATGCAGGCAGATATCAATAAATTCCAGGACAAGTT
>APFE031537755.1:0-19610 GCA_000404065.3 Pinus taeda | reverse complement strand
CTCAGCAGATAAGGACAGTAAGTTCACCCATACTACCAAAACACAATCAGAAAAACCCTTTGATTTGGAAACTGAGATTGGAAAACTGAAGATAACCATACCTCTAGCAGAATTAGCCAAAAATGAGATCTATAAACAGCAAATTCAAAGATCTCTGCAACTCACCCATAGCAAAAACAAAGATAATGTGGACAATGTCAATGTATTAGATGATACCCCAGAATTGCTTTTCGGCCCAGAGGTTGATGGAAAAATAGCTGGCTCAGGAATCTTACCCTTCTATGTCAGCCTGCATGTGCATGACAAAATATTACACAATGCAATGTTTGATTCAGGTGCTTCTCACAACTTAATGCCCAAATCTGTAATGGAAAGGTTGAATTTGGATATTACTAGACCATACAAAGACCTTTTTTCATTTGATTCCAGCCAAGTCAAGTGTTTAGGCCCAATAAAAGACCTATGCGTGTCCTTAGTTCAGTACCCGAACAAAACAATCCTAATGGATGTAGTTGTTGCTGATATCCCACCCAAATATGGGATGTTGCTGTCAAGATCATGGGGGGCTAAGCTTCAAGGGTCTCTCCAATTAGACATGTCATATGCTACTATCACAGTCTTTGGTCGACCCAAAAGGTTGTATAGAGAGTCACTAATGAAATACATGGTTAGTAGCACAGAGAAGCCTCAAAACTTTCCCATTTATGCGGTCCACTCTGACATAGACTCATACATCCTTTACAATGACAGTAAAAACAACAGCACTAAGGAAAAGGCTCATATAATCCAAACAAAACAAAATGCTGAACAAGAATACCCTCATATTCAAGCACAAACTGAATCAAACAAAGTCGATATTCAGGACCACAAAACAAACAACTGTGAAACCACAACATTGGGACAAGATAATGATATAATGGCCCCTCTAGAAAATAAAACAATTCCACCCAATGAGGAGGATGTCAAGCAAACCAAGCCAATCAATAAGCCCATTCTACAAATCACCAGTTCATCCTACACAGGCCTCATTCAAAACCCCCTAAAAAGGGAAATTCTATGGTTCCTAGAATTTGATGGATTAGTCAACAAGTTAGGGGCAGGAGCAGGAATATGGGTGCACAATAAGGAGGGTAGCCACGCAGAGGGAAGAGCTTATAGACTAAATTTTAGATGCACCAACAATATGGCTGAATATGAGGCCCTTTTACTAGGCCTTAAATTGATACAATCCCTGCAAATCACTAGAATATCCATCCTAGGGGATTCTGACCTGGTTATTCAACAAGTGAAGGGTAATTTTGTCACCAAAGATAATAGACACAGATCATACAGAGCTGTGGCTTCTGAGCTACTTCAGTCTTTTTCTGATTTCCAGATCACCAAAGTTCCTAGGTCACAGAACCTGCATGCTCACAGCTTAGCCATGTTTGCAAGTACTTGCAAGCTGCCTTTTGATCCCCATCACCTTTTCACAGCTGAGGTAAATTACAGACCTTCAATCCCAAATAACATAAGAGATTGGCAAGTATTTGACAGTGACACACAAATTAAAAACTTTCTAAATTTACAGGAAGAATTTTCAGGTCTCAATATAGATACCGAGCCAGCAAGTCAATCACAAATACTTAATTTAAATAACAGCCAAATATTGTCTCCCAAAACAGCCTCCCAAATGATAAATCCTACAATCTTCAACCAGAATAACATTCAAGAGATCCAACACATTGAGCATGAAGAGACACCAGAGGATGAAACTGAAATGATACAGCTAAAGGACAATCTTCTGCCCATAGGTTTAGCTCCATTGGAAGACATGTTTGATTCTAATGATGTCCCCAATAAACCAAAAATTGAACCCCTAAATACTACCATTGAAGAGCACAACATAGGGACAGTCCAAAGCCCCAAAATCATAAAACTATGAGCTGCCTTACCTCCTGACCAAAAGCCTAAATACATTGATTTGTTTAAAGAATTTCAGGATGTGTTTGCATGGAGTTATGAGGACCTTAAGTCCTATGACACTGATGTAATACAACACACAATCCCACTCAAGCCGAATCAAAAGCCCTTCAAGCAAAAACTTAGAAGGATCAACCCAATGCTTCTCCCAGCAATGGAGCAAGAAGTACAAAAGATGTTCAAAGCAGGCATAATAGCACCAATCAGATTTTCTAATTGGATTTCAAACCTAGTCCCCACAAGGAAGAAAACGGGTGAAATTAGGCTATGTGTGGATTTAAGAAACCTCAATCAAGTGTCATTGAAAGATAATTACCCCCTACCTAAAATGGACCACATTTTGCAGAGAGTAGTAGGGGCCTCAAGGATTTCCTTGCTGGATGGCTTTTCAGGCTTCAACCAAATTCTAGTCCATCCTGATGACCAGGACAAAACTGCATTCACCACCCCATGGGGAACCTTTAAATATGTCAAAATTCCTTTTGGTTTAAAGAATGCAGGGGCCACTTTCCAAAGAGCAATGGATATTGCTTTTGCCAAAGAAATTCATGACTTCCTAGTCATCTATTTAGATGACCTTACACCATTCTCCAAATCAGACCGAGAACATATAAATCATCTCAGACAAATCTTTCTAAAATGCAGAAAATATGGGATATCATTGAATCCCAAAAAATTCATTTTTGGTCTAGAGGAAGGTAAATTACTAGGACATATTATTTCCAAGGATGGCATCAAAATTGACCCAGACAGAATTCAAGCCATCCAACATATGCATCATCCCAGGAATATAAAGGAATTACAGGCCTTTTTGGGAAAAATCAACTTTTTAAGAAGATTTATCCCAAACTTAGCTGAGCTTAGCAGATTGCTTAATAACATGTTGAAAAATGATTCCAAAGTTAAATGGACAGTTGATGCTAAACAAGCCTTTGAGAGAATCAAATTTTCTCTTACCCAAACTCCTGTCCTAACAAGCCCTCAATTTGATAGGGATTTCATCATATTCTCCTTTGCTTCTGAACATACAATTGCTGCAGTTTTGCTTCAAAAAGATGATCTAGGAAATGAAAAACCCATAGACTTCTTTAGCAAAGCTCTAAGAGATGCACCCCTCAAATACCAAATCATGGAAAAACAGGCCTATGCCCTGGTCAAAGCCATAAAATACTTTAGGATCTATATCCTTTATTCTCACATAATTGCCTATGTACCAAGCCCAATTGTCAAAGATATACTTACACAAGAGAATTTGGAGGGTAGAAGAGGCAAGTGGATAGCAAGTATTTTAGAATTTGACATAGAAATAAAGCCTACTAAACTCATAAAGGGACAGGGCTTAGCCAAACTGATGTCTGAAGCAAATTTCCAAGCCCTTGACATTAACCAACTAGACAGTGAACAGGAGCTGGCGACTCCAAAGATCAATGTAGCCTTTGAGCAATCCCCTTGGTATTTTGATATCTGTTATGTGTTGCAAAACCTGTGTGCTCCCCCAAGACTGTCTAGAACTAAGATTAGGTTTGTCAAAATGAAAGCCTCGAAATTCTGTGTCATGGAAGAAAATCTGCTTTGGAGAAACCATGAGGGCATCTTGCTAAATTGTCTGATTGAAGGTGAAGCCAAAAAGATCATGGAAGAGTTTCACGCAGGAGAATGTGGAGGGCATCTTTACTGGAAATCCACTGTAAACAAAATACTAAGAGCTGGATATTACTGGCCCACTATTTTTTCTGATGTCAAGAGATTTACTACTGCATGTCACAAATGTCAAGTGTTTGAGGGAAAGAGACAACTGCTGCCTCTACCCCTAAGGCCTATTGCAACAGAGAAACCATTTCAGCAATGGGGCTTGGATTTCAATGGTGAAATCAATCCCTCCTATTCAGGCCAGCACAGATGGATTCTGACAGCAACAGATTACTTCACAAAGTGGATTGAAGCAATCCCATGCAGACAAGCAAATGACTCCACCATTATACAGTTTTTGGAGTCAAATATCCTGGCTAGGTTTGGATGCCCTGACAAAATAATAACAGACAATGATGCTGCTTTCAGATCTAGAAAGATGGTCAGTTTCTGCCATAAATTTCACATCACTTTGGGCCATTCTACTACATATTATCCCCAAGGAAATGGCCTGGCAGAATCATCAAATAAGAGCTTGGTAAACATGATAAAGAAGGTGCTGGAAGAGAACAAGAAGAATTGGCATAAAAAACTGGTCAATGCTTTATGGGCAGACAGATTAACAACCAAAAGATCAATTGGGGTCAGCCCATTTGAGTTAGTCTACGGGTTGGAAGCCAAGTTCCCCTCATCACTGGGGATCCCTGTTATGAGGCTGCTTCAAGAGAGCCAAGCTGAGCCCAATGATATGCAAAGAAGAATAAACCAAATCATATGCTTGCAGCAAACCAGAGATCAAGTTTTTCAACAGAGTTCAAGTCTTACAAGAAAAGCTGAAGAAGGCCTTTGACCGAAGGACTAAAGCAGAGGACTTCAAAATCGGTGACAAAGTCCTCAAGTGGGATTCCAGAAGAGAAGACAAGGGAAAACATGGGAAATTTGACTCCCTTTGGAGAGGACCATTTGCTGTCCAAGCAATACAAGGGAACAATACCTATTTCCTCAAAAGCCTAAATGAAACTGATTTGGATCAAGGTCCTGTGAATGGCAGGATGCTAAAGCACTACTTGGAATATCACCCTTAATTGCAGTCTGAGCCTCCCCTTGTACATAAGCTGTTGTAAATATTTCCTAAATTATTGTATATATTTCCATATATGTTAAAGCAAAGTGCCTTACAGTTTTCCGATAGCTGGCAGCAGTAGATGAATCAAATCAGAGGTCCACCAAGAAGAGAAACAAAAAATAGCATGTCAAAGTAGCAAATCTGAGAAAATTGGCAAAACATAGTCATGACCCAAGGCAATCTGACCTGCTGTTCTTGGCCTTTCAAGAAGAAAGACCATCCCCATGTGGAGCCACTGTTGGATACCTATACCAATAGGTTTCATATTTCATGATTGGATATCAAAGGTCCAAATATGCTCTACTTTGATAATGCAAAGATCCCATATTTCCCTAAGAAGACAATATCTGTCTCAGTTTTGATAAGAACTCAATTTTGATGGATGGTCCAACAGTCTAATCTGGATCATGCCATGTTTTCAATTTCCATGTTGTAGAATAGAGAATGAAATCTGTCCAAACTGTTTAATCTTGGCAGATCAGTAGCTAGGTAGAGAAGCTAAGGTTCCCAACTGCTTAATCTGGGACCTTGGAAGGAATAAGGGTTGTATTAGATAGGAAATGAAAGCAAAAGCCAATGAAAAGAAAAGGGCATTCAAAGGGTTTGCAAGTCCAAGTGCACCCTCCAAGAAGGAACAAAAAATGCTAGGAAATCTAGTTGGGTAGGTAGATGGGGTTGCAGAAGTGTTGTCTCTTTCAAGACCAAAGTTGCTGAAACACCCACAGGAAGAGCAACACACTGGAGCATGACTAACTCCCTCGTTTTCATCTGTATATCACTCATTACTAACACCCTTTCCCAAGCTGCACAGAGCACAGAAATTCATATCTTTGACATATCCTTATGGCCTTAAAAGCCACATTTCTTGTGTAAAAATCTTTTCATTTTGATCTACTCTTGATTCCAAGTTATTTTCAAAGAAAACTTGGTTGAACCAGCCCTCATCCATATGTTCCCTCCATATTAACAACTAACTCTATTACTTAGCTCCTATACCCCACTATCCCTATTATTATAAACACCATGGTGTATAAATCCCACAATGTATAAATATTCCCTCCTTTGGCATTATAGCCATATGGTTTGTTCAAAAAGGAAATCAAAATGACACTTGGTCACTTTGATGAACCTCCCAGCTTGCCTTCTCTCATTTTGTGTCACTCTGCTCCTATAGCCCTCATTTGCAAAGAAAAATCATCACATAACCCCTTTTACCCATAAACCTTGTGCAAAAAATGAAAAACCCGGAAAAAACCACGAATCCTAAAGTTCCCTGCCAAAGTATTTAAATGAATATTTTAATTGCCCGGCGGGCCCCTTCCAAACCTGCACGACCCGTCGGAGGACCCACCAGCCGTCCGATCTCCGCCGGTCAGATCCAAGGGTGGGCGGTCGATCTTGCGCCCCGATCTGTCGACCTTTAACATCCGGGGAAAGCTGTTTTCAGCTCGTACGAGGACGCGTGGCGGGCGCTGAGATTGTTCGAAGCTCTCTCCCCGTTACCGCTTTTACTCCAAAGGTGGTGTGGGGAACCCGCTTACCACCACCCGACTTACCGCTCTCCCTCCCACATCACTCCAACATCATCCTGACGTCACTTCACCTCTGTCCGCCCCCGCGCTCCGTCAACCTCCACGCAGTCTTGCCACCGCATCAGCCCGCCACCGTGTCCCGCCACCCTGGCCCTCACGTCAGCGCCACGTCACCACTGTACGGCAGGCCCACCATGACGTCATGCTGACGTCATCAGCGGAAAAGCGCCAATCGCGTTATTTTACGAAATTCAACGTTATAAACGGCCTAATAAGCTGTTTTAAGTCATTTTCACGCGATTAGAGAAGGAGCCGTTGACAACCAGCTGCCGCGAAAAAAATTGTCATCCAGCCAGCAAAATTTGAAGATTCCGACCGTTGCAAGTCCAGAATTCACAGTGCCAAGCCTCCACAGCCCAGTTCGCAAGTGTCCAAGCTGGTTATTCCAGGTATTTAGCCGGTCTCCCCACTTCGCCCATGCATTGTAATTCACTGTAAAATTCACCATTTGGCACCATTAAAAATCTTCAAATACAGTTCTGCCTGTCACACAAAGCCAGCCAAGCAACCTGCAACACCGTAAAACCATAATTCAGTAGAAGAGTGCTCGTTTCGCGGGCTAAAAACCCCGAAATCCTTCCCGAGGTACTAGGCATTGTTCCCTTTTGCCGAGTACAACCCACTTGCTGTTATACCAGAGAAGCCTGACTAACCCTGCAAAATTCTCATTAACAATTCACACCCTGTGAATTCCACAGCAAACAGATAATCCAGCTTGCATTACCCTCTGCAAAAGGAGCACCTCACTGTATCAACAGTTGAGTTGCAGCTAAAAAATCTTTAAGCCGCTGGTTAAATCACTACCCCTATTTCTACAAACCAACTTCTATCATGGCATCTCCTGCAACTTCATCCATCAGTATGGCCTCACAGAGTCAAACAAACAAAGAGCTGGAAGCCCTGCCATTAGTAGACAAGGATGGTCTCATTGGAGACTTTGAAGGGAACAGGGATTTTTTGCAGACTTTCAGCAGACTAAGGGAAGACCACAAGGATGGGCATGGTACATATGGGGTCTGGGAGTCAAACCTGCCCTACTACTGTCTCCCAGCTGTGAATGTTTTCCCCAAAATCATTCACCTCTGTGCTGAACACTATGATGCCGAGCATAGAGCTGTCAGCACCCCATCAGGGAGGATCCTATTTCAAATCAATGCCGAGTCCATAAACAAAATGTTACACTTTGATCAGACAGAGTTGCTGATCCCTTTCTCCATGAATCATTTGATGGACGCTGGTGACAAGTTGACTGATGAAGAACTACAAAAGATCATCAGGAACTTCATGAAGCCTGAGTGCCAAACCACAGAGCCTCCTCCCTATCTGAATGATCAATTCAATGATGTGGGCAGGCTATTACTAGACATGATAGCCTATGTATTGGGGTACCAAAACAGTGAGCATGTGGACAAAGCCATGCTAGCAATGCTGTCTGTTTACAGCCCATATCAACCCCCTACCGAAAAGTACAACTTTGCCAAATTCATAGCCAACAGGATCCATGATCAGTTAACCAAAGTGGACAGACAGGGGGTCTTCAGATATTCAGCATACATCTATCATATGTTCATGTATTATCACTCTGAAGCCTTCCCATGCTACATCAGAAGGCTGGATCATACAGGGGAAAGAAGATCTGTTATCTTCTGGACCTCAGTCTATCACAAAGTCACAACTTCACCCTATACCTATTGTGAATTTGTTGACCAGTTTGTCTACCCAGTCTTCTGCATGTTGATGAAGTCCCCACCTCCCAGAGTATCCAATGAGATAAAGAAAGCTCTGCAGCTTTCCAAGAAAAACAAAATAGGTGACTGGTACCTATATGAACACGATACAGTCTTCAGGGTCTATGGATGTGAGGTCTGCCCATATAGGCTCCCAAAATATGTGCCAATGAGGTTATTTGCACTGGAATATTACAGACAACTAATTCAATCAGACCTTACCCACTTCCATGGCTCCAAGAAAAAGGCTCACCTCAGCTTCAAAAATGAAATGGGCCCTTTTATCATGAATAGGAAGGAAGGATGGGAGGACGCAGATTTAATCTTAAAGGACAATTATAAGCTGTCTTATAGCTTTCGGTGGGTCCCTTATGATCCTCAAGGAGTCATCTCGGCTAGGAGAACTAAGTATAGGCTCCTAGCCATTAAGCATTGCCAATAACCTCACATAGAACAATATGCCAATTTGCAAGAATGGCAACCAGATACTCTAGCTGAGAGTTTAACTGAGGAAGAAAGAATGCTTAAGAATGTCAAGGAGCTTGAAAAGACTATTGATCTGGATTATGTGCAGCAGGTACCCTTCAGACTGCCTTACTCAGTGGGACAAGGGAGCTCAGTAACCAAGACTGTACCTCAGGCACCTACCACATCAGCAGCAGCAATGGACAAAGGCAAAGGCATAATAGGTGCAGAGGATGAGCTGATAAAGGAACAGACTGAGCAACAGGCTCAACAACAAGCTAAGCAACAGGCTCAACAACAAGCAGAGCAGCAGAAAGAGAAGGAAACAGAGAAGGGAAAAGAAAATGAAACAGAGTAGGAGGTACAGTAGAAAACTGGCCAGGAGGCTCAGATGGAAACTGAACAGCAAATAGGCCAGCAGCAAGAACAAGCCGAAAAGCCACAGAATAGGCTACCAGAGACCCCTGCAATACAAACTCCACCACCCCAAACGCAGCAATCAACTGCCCCAGTCTTACAGACTCCAGCACATGAAGAAAGGGGAGTGAAGAGACATAGGGAAGAATCCACTCCTCTCAGTGGACCCTCAGACCAGCCAGAAGCCAAAAGGCAAAGGGCAGATTCCCCAGAGGTAGAAGACATCACTGAAGATGTCTTAAATATTACAACAAAAGACAAGGAGAGCAGCCAGCAGACAGGAACAAGCTCCTTTCAGCAGGAGCAAAACTTACAGGTCAGCTTGGAGGTGGCCTCCCAATCACAGCAGAGCAAGAAGCCTAAGAGCACCAAGGCTTCTTTCAAAGAAATAAAGGCTCAAAATGAGCTATTAAGGCAAGAGGTGTACAAGCAATTCATAGATGCTACACCGGCCATGAAAGAAAGGCTGATGTCAGTCTATGACATCCAAGAAGATAAGATGATCTTCAGCCATTTTAAGCCCAAGGGGCCGCAGCCTAAAATTGCTGCAGATTTCATCAAGACAAGGGTGGAGGTCCTGGCCAGAAATATACATCCTATGGACCAAATCGAACTCCACAAGCAGGCTGGAGAGATGGTATATGCCACCCTAGTGGAAAAGGCCACATTGGCCTATGAGCTGAAGGAATCATTGAAAAATACTAACACTCAGCTGGACATTGAAAGGATGTCCTCCAAAGCCAGGGATAACAGAATAAAATCACTTGAAGACATTATTGTTGACCTAGGACATGATCCTGATGATCCAATAGGCATCAAGGCCCTTATGAGGAAGAAAGATGATGACCTCAAGGCACTAAAGAAGAGATTGAAGCTGCCACCAACTGAACACCCTCAGACGGCGGAGCTTCAAAAGCAGAAACAGGTGGAGGATCAGCTAGACCTCCTACTACAGCAGGATCAAAGGATAAGGGAGTTGGAGAAGGAATTGGAAGGAGCACTACAAGACAAACAGGGAGAATCCACTTCCCAAGCTCCTCCGACAACTTCTACTACAGCAGCAACAGCAGCAACATCAGGGGCAACAGGGGCTCCCACAACAGAGGCAGCAGGAACAGCATCAGCTCAACAGGACAGCCCATCTATAGAAGATATAACCAAGGCTGTCAAGCAAATGGAACTCCAAGCTGATGAAATAAAGAAATCCAAGGAGAAATTGGCAGAGCTGGAGTCAAAGTATGATAAATCCAAGATGACAGTGGCTGAGCAGGGCAGAGAAATAAAGACCCTGAGAGACAGGATAAAGGCCTTAGAAAGAGAGCTAAATCTAGAAACAGCCCTGGCCGAAATAAAGAGGATTCTATGGGCTAAAATAAGCAAATCTATCACCCAGCAGTGAAAATCCATAAAGAAAATCCATCAGCAGATGGAACTACTAGGCCAAGCCCGGATAGAGATTGATAGGGCCAAAGCAGTACTGGGAAACAGGCCAGAACAGGCCAATAGAATGGTGGATTACTTAAACAGGCATGAGGAGGAGGAGTTGGCAGCCATGGGCATTCCTAATAGGACAGAAGCAGTCCTCCTTGCCAAAAAAGTACTCACACTTAGAAGCTATGTGCAAGCAGTGGAGAGGAAGTGTTTTGAGATGACAAGAGATGTGGAGGAGTTCAGGGCTAAACTGGTAGAACTGCAAGCAAGAGGCCTGCCCAGTCTATTGAGTAGTGCAGGAAAATTGGTTTCCCTAGAACAGTTTGCCAACAGAATGGTGACATACATGGAGAATCAGATCACTGCATCTGGCAGTTCATCTGAACAGACAGGGCCTCCTTCAGGACAAAATTTATATGATAAATTGGGAGGCCTATTCTTCATTGAAAATGAAGTAAATCACCTTTTTGAGACTCCTCCCAATTTCTTCAAATACACAGAGGCTGGTGAAACTTTGATAAAAATCAGGAGACATCAGATGCCCAAGGAAGATTGGTGGCAATCCATGCTCAGAATCCTGCCACGTTAGCTTCAGTCATTCGGTCACTAAGAGCCCAGGTCAAATGCAGTTATAAGGCCACATGCTTTTAAAGCAGATAATATGAGTAAGAGCTCAGATGACTTAGATCAAAAATCAGTTGTTAAGGATAACATGGAAATGAAGATGGATATTTTCCTCATCCCTCAAGATGACTCTACTCAAGACACTTCACCTGTTGGTGATGTGAAATTCAACATGCAGACAAAGGCTTGTTCCCGTAATGGAATTCATGGTTTGTATAGTTTTCGTATGGAAGGATCAAGACTAAATGAAATGTTTGAGAAGGCTGGAAGATACAGGACAGCATGAGGATAAATCAAGCATTTAAGGCAATTAAAGGCAAACCCAGCAGATGGACCATGACAACTAGCCAAGAGGACACACAGACTACAGCTGCACAAACAGGCCACTCAGCAGTTAATTCAAAGCATTCAGCCGACTTCAACCAACTCTGTAAGCTCCAGATGTCAAAATTGCTCTGACAGAAGTTAATAGCTTTTATAGCTCATTAAAGATTGTAATAACTGCTCATCTACCAACTCAGTGCTATTAAAGAAAGATATTTTTTTCGCTCAGATGACTCATACCTGAGATATTTTTGTAACAAACTTCTATATATTCCCCCTCATTTTGTTAAGCAGGGGTTGGACTCTGGATGTAAGAAATCTCTTCATATCTTCTCTGTAATTCTGATATTGTAAACTCTCAGACAGTTAATACAAAGACAGTGGGATTTCTTCAAAGATGTTTGTCTCTTGATCTCCTGATGGTGTGTAGCTCAAAGTTGCAAGATTCCTGTGTATTTCATGGCTCAATAAGTTTTCCTCATGGCTCTTTATTTCATCTGTAATCATCGTTATTCCATAAGTTTTCCATGTTTTTCTATACACTTGAAAATCTAGGTAGTAAGGAAAAAGAATAGTCTCAGGATTTGGTCATTGGCTACCCTGAGCTCAATCTAAGCTATCTTATATGTTTTTCTTCTGATAGAGTATTTAAAGAGTAATTCTTCACTGCTACCTTTAATACTACATCACGTGCGTTGTTGTTTTAGGAATTCAAGTAATTTCTCCTAGATAACAAGCCTCTTTCACAATATTCAGCTTAAGTAAAGAAATCTTAATTGCTCTTTGCTGGTTGTTTCACCTCACTCTCACTATTTACATTTTGTTTCATGGAATGCACACAGGCCTTGTAGCTTCCCCTCACCAAATCAAGATCTCAAGGGAAAACTGTCCTAGACCCCATTGCCCAATGGATTAATCTTACCTGTTGATATACTTTAAGGAAATCAGAAGCATCCTCCCAACCAAACACAGAAACAACCAAAAATTTCATCTCATAACTAGCCTAAAACCTTCACTAAGAGCAGTGAGAAACCTTACAAGAGAGAGCCCTCTCTGACTACAGCTGGGCTAGAAGCTGTAGCCCAAAGATTGGTTAGTGGTTACCCCGGCCGTATTCTCTTGGGAGTCATAGGGAACAATCTGGGTGTTAACATAAATGGCGACTCCGCTGGGGAGCTCAGGAGCTGAAGGTCTGTATATCTACCAAGAAATCACACTCAGAATCTGAAAATCAGTTAAGACATCTTTTAGCTGCTCCCATAGAAACATTTGCAGCCTTAAGGTAGAGCTGACTCAGATTTCTTTCACCCTATATAGATACACAGAGTTTTTAGAGCTCCTGTCCAGTCCTTGCTATACCAAGCCTTTATAAAACCTTATAGGACTAGCTCAGAAGCTGGTTCCCAAGAAGAATCTTCGGTATACGAGGGCACATCCTGATCCTAATCCTCCCACTATCTTCGTAAATCCCAATACCATCCCCAGATTTGTTAGGAACCAGCAAATACAAGATCACCTTGCTGACATCAGTCCTCAACCATAGCTTCCTAACTCAATCCCCACTCCAGTCAAGGTCCTATTCCGTTCTACCCCTAATTCCCCTAGTTCCCCTTCAACATCCAAAGTTCCCCACTAATCCCTTCTTCTCCCACACAAGTTCTTTTGTTTCACACTGTTATACCCTCTGTACCTGTTACCCCTGTGGTATCTGTTGTTCCTCTTGTCCCAGTTGTCCTAGTTAACCCCCAGAATCCAGCAAATATGGCCAGGTATGCACCTCTGCAATTACCTGCCAATCCAGTGGCTTTACCTCAAGACTATCAAGCCAAAATAGCATACTTTGACTCCACTGGTCCTTATTCTGCCATCCAGCATGCTAAGAGAATGCAAGATCATTTTGAAAATTATGAGATAGATGATGAAACTGTAAGGATGAGAATATTTGTCCAAAGCTTGACAGGGGATGTGAGAACATGGTTTAGATCTCTGCCTGCAAACAGCATCACTACCCCTGATGAGCTCTACCAATCCTTCACAAATAGATGGGAGAAAAAGAAGGACCCCTTACATATACTTGGTGAGTATGATATGATCAGAAGAGGTCCCCAAGAGACAGTTTTGGAATACTGTGCTAGGTTCAATAATGTCTACAATGCTATACCTCAAAATCTAAGACCTCCCCCGGATTTAGCCTTATACAAATTCCCAGATGGATTTGACCCAGATATGGCCTATCAATTAAAAGAAAGAACCCCTCAAACCCTCGAAGAAGCTCAGAGAATTGCTGTAACGGTTGAAGCAAACCTGATTGCTAAGAGGAATAGGGCTAAAATCGAAAAGAGAGTTTTTTTCAAAGAAGAGCCCTCTGCCTTGGACCAAAAATTGGATGCAATAATTTCTGGAATGAAGAGGTTAGGTGATAGGGTAGAATCTGTGGAAAGAAAATCTTCATGGGAAGCAC
Source organism: Pinus taeda (assembly GCA_000404065.3). Taxonomy (NCBI): domain Eukaryota; kingdom Viridiplantae; phylum Streptophyta; class Pinopsida; order Pinales; family Pinaceae; genus Pinus; species Pinus taeda. The sequence continues at coordinate 5,852 of APFE031537755.1, read as the reverse complement.
CACCAAATAACCCTAACAGGGCTCCAAACTTTAGGAGGAACCAAAACCCTGGTGGCAGCAAAGCCAACAATGATCCTGAAATAAGACCACCATTTTAGGAAAACTATGCCGAGACATCCACATCTGAAGAACAAGCAGAAGACACTCATATCCACCTAATGGGGCTTGACAATAAGCACCAAGTCTTCTTGAGTCAAGAGGATCAGGATGAAGAAGATAGTAAACAATTTCAGACTAATTCAGGGGAATCATTTGATTTCAAACAAGGCTATGACACTGCTGTCTATGAGGTCCACAAACAGTACAAGTTAAGAAGCAGGACTGTAAATGTAACACTACCTGAGAAAACAAAAGATAAAATACAACCCAAAAGTGCCATAGTAGTGGAACCAAAGAACACAACTGATTCACCCACAAAAGAAATAATTATTGAAGACATAACTGAACAGTCACCAAATTCACCAGCTCCATCAGTTGAACAGTCTAAACCAAGCAAAGGGCCTCAAGAGGTGATCAACAATCATAAACCCCAAAATCATGAACAAACCTCAGCAGATAAAGAAAGTAGGCTCACCCATACTACTAAAACACAAACAGAAAAACCCTTTGACCTGGAAACTGAAATTGGAAAATTGAAAATAACCATACCTTTGGCAGAGCTAGCCAAAAATGAGATTTATAAACAGCAGATTCAAAGATCTCTGCAACTCACCCATAACAAAAGCAAAGATAATGTGGACAATGTCAATGTGTTGGATGACACCCCTGAATTGCTTTTTGGCCCAGAAGTTGATGGAAAAGTAGCAGGCTCAGGAATCCTACCCTTTTATGTTAGCCTGCATGTGCATGACAAAATATTACAACAATGCAAATGTTTGCTCAGGAATCTCACAACTTAAATGCCAAAATCGGTGATGGAAAAGGTAAATTTGGATATCAACAGACCATACAAGGAACCTGCCTACTCATTTGACTCTAAGCCAGGTCAAGTGCCTAGGCCTAATAAAAGCCTATGTGGTGTCTAGTCCATATCCAAACAAAACAATCCTAATGGATGTAGTTGTTGCTGATATCCCACCCAAATATGGGATGTTACTGTCAAGATCATGGGGGGCAAAGCTTCAAGGGTCTCTCCAACTAGACATGTCTTATGCTACTATCATAGTCTTTGGTCAACCCAAGAGGTTGTATAGAGAGTCACTAATGAAATACATGGTCAGTAGTACAGAGAAACCCCAAAACTTTCCCATTTATGCTGTCCACTCTGACATAGACTCATACATCCTTTTCAATGACAATAGAAACAGCAGTACCAAGGAAAGGGCCTAGATACAGATAATTGACACAAATCAAACTGCTGAACAAGAAGATCCTGATATCCAAACCCTGACTGAATCAAACAATGCCAGCACTCAAGACCACAAAACAAACAACTGTGAAACCACAACATTGGAACAGAATAATGAAATAATGGCCCCTCTAGAAAACAAAACAATCCCACCAAGTAAGAAGGAAGTCAAGCAAACCAAGCCAAAAAATCAGCCTATACTCCAACTTACAAATTCATGCCACACAGACCTTATTCAAAACCCCCTAGAAAAGGAAATTCTATGGTTCCTAGAATTTGATGGATCAGTTAACAAGCTAGGGGTAGGAGCAGGAGTGTGGGTGCACAATAAAGAGAGTAGCCATGCAGAGGGAAGAGCCTACAGACTGAACTTCAGATGTACCAACAATATGGCTGAATATGAGGCCCTGTTGCTAGGCCTCAAGTTGGTACAATCCCTGCAAATTACTAGAATATCAGTCCTAGGGGATTCAGACCTAGTCATCCAACAGGTTAAAGGCAATTTTGTTACAAAAGACAACCGACTGAGGTCTTACAAAGCTGTTGCCACTCAGTTTCTTAACTCCCTTGCTGAGTTCCAGATCACCAAAATTCCTAGGGCCCAGAACCTGCATGCTCACAGCCTAGCCATGTTTGCAAGTACTTGCAAACTGCCCTTTGACCCCCATCACCGTTTCACAGCTGAGATTAAGCACAGACCATCAGTCCCAAATAACATAAAAGACTGGCAAGTATTTGACAATGATACCCAAATCAACAATTTCCTGACTTTGCAGGAAGAATTCTCAGGTCTGAAAATAGACACAGAGCCAGCAAGTCAATCACAAATACTTCAGCCAGCAAGTCAATCGCAAATACATAGTCTAAATAACAGCCAATTACTTTCACCCAAAACAGTCTATCAAATGCTAAATCCTACAATTTTCAACCAGAATAACATTCAAGAAATCCAACAGATTGAATATGAGCAGATACCTGAATGTGAAACTGAGGTGATAGAATTAAAGAACAATTTTCTTCCAACAGGCTTAGCCCCTTTGGAAGATATCTGTGATTCTAATGATGTCCCCAATAAACCAAAATTTGAACCCCTAAACGCTACTATTGAAGAACACAACATAGGGACAGTCCAACAGCCTAAAATCATAAAACTATCTGCTGCATTACCTCCTGACCAAAAGCCCAAATACATTGACCTGTTTAAAGAATTCCAGGATGTGTTTGCATGGAGTTATGAGGACATCAAGTCCTATGACACCTCTGTAATACAACACACTATCCCACTCAAGCCAAATCAGAAGCCCTTTAAACAGAAACTAAGGAGAATCAATTCTATGCTCCTCCTAGCGATGGAGCAAGAAGTACAAAAGATGTTTAAAGCGGGCATAATAGCACCAATCAGATTTTCTTATTGGATTTCAAACCTAGTCCCCACAAGGAAGAAAACTGGTGAAATCAGGCTCTGTGTGGATTTAAGAAATCTCAACCAAGTGTCATTGAAAGACAACTACCCCTTACCTAAAATGGACCACATTTTGCAGAGGGTAGTAGGGGCCTCAAGGATTTCCTTGCTGGATGGTTTTTCAGGCTTCAACCAGATTTTGGTCCATCCTGATGATTAGGACAAAACTGCATTCACAACCCCATGGGGAACCTTTAAATATGTCAAAATGCCTTTTGGCTTAAAAAATGCAGGGGCCACTTTCCAAAGAGCAATGGATATTGCTTTTGCTAAGGAAATTCATGACTTCCTAGTTATCTATTTGGATGACCTGACACCTTTCTCAAAATCAGACCAAGAGCATATAAATCATTTGAGACAGATCTTCCTAAAATGCAGAAAATATGGGTTCTCTCTGAATCCCAAAAAATCCATTTTTGGCCTAGAGGAAGGGAAATTACTGGGACACATTATCTCCAAGGATGGCATCAGAATCGATCTAGATAGAATCCAAGCCATCCAACACATGCCCCATCCCAGGAATATAAAGGAATTACAGGCCTTTTTGGGGAAAATCAACTTCTTGAGAAGATTTATCCCAAATCTAGCTGAACTTAGCAGATTGCTTAACAACATGCTGAAAAAGGATTCCAAAGTTAAATGGACAGTAGATGCTAAACAAGCCTTTGAGAGCATCAAATTTGCTCTTACCCAAACTCCTGTCCTAACTAGCCCTCAGTTTGATAGAGACTTCATCATATTCTCCTTTGCCTCAGAACACACAATTGCTGCAGTGTTACTACAGAAAGATGATCTAGGAAATGAAAAACCCATAGCCTTCTTTAGCAAAGATCTAAGAGATGCACCCCTCAAATATCAGATCATGGAAAAACAAGCCTATGCCCTGGTCAAAGCTATTAAGGACTTTAGGATTTATATCCTCTATTCCCATATAATTGCCTATGTGCCTAGCCCAATTGTCAAAGATATACTTACACAGGAGCACCTGGAGGGAAGAAGAGGCAAGTGGATAGCGAATATTTTGGAATTTGACATAGAAATAAAACCTACAAAACTCATAAAAGGGCAGGGCCGCCAAACTGATGTCTGAAACAAATTTCCAAGCCCTAGACATTAACCAACTAGACAGTGAACAGGAGATGGCGACTCCAAAGATCAATGTAGCCTTTGAGCAATCCCCTTGGTATTCTGATATCTGTTATGTATTGCAAAACCTGTGTGCTCCCCCAGGACTGTATAGAACTAAGAGTAGGTTTGTTAAAATGAAAGCCTCAAGATTCTGTGTCATGGAAGAAAATTTGTTTTGGAGAAACCATGAGGGCATCCTGGCTAAATTGTCTGATTGAAGGTGAAGCCAACAAAATCATGGAAGAGTTTCATGCAGGAGATTGTGGTGGGCATCTATATTGGAAATCCACTGTAAACAGGATACTAAGAGCTGGATACTACTGGCCCACTATTTTCACTGATGTCAAGAGATACACTACTGCATGTCACAAATGTCAAGTGTTTGAAGGAAAGAGACAACTGTTGCCTCTACCCCTAAGGCCTATTGCAACAGAGAGACCATTTCAGCAATGGGGTTTGGATTTCATCGGAGAAATCAATCCATCCTCTTCAGGCCAGCATAGATGGATCCTTACAGCAACAGACTATTTCACAAAGTGGATTGAAGCAATCCCATGCAGACAAGCAAATGACTCCACCATCATACAATTTCTGGAGGCAAATATCCTTGCTAGATTTGGATGCCCTGACAAAATAATAACAGACAATGCTGCTGCTTTCAGATCTAGAAAGATGGTCAGTTTCTGCCATAAATTCCACATTACTTTGGGCCATTCTACTGCATATTATCCCCAAGGAAATGGCCTGGCAGAATCATCAAACAAGAGCTTGGTAAACATGATAAAGAAGGTGCTGGAAGAGAACAAGAAGAATTGGCATAAAAAAACTGGTCAATGCCTTATGGGCAGACAGATTAACAACCAAAAGATCAATTGGGGTCAGCCCATTTGAGTTAGTCTATGGATTGGAAGCCAAGTTCCCCTCATCACTAGGGATCCCTGTTATGAGGCTGCTTCAAGAGAGCCAAGCTGAGCCCAATGATATGCAAAGAAGAATTAACCAAATCATATGTTTGCAGCAAACTAGAGATCAGGTTTTCAACAGAGTTCAAGTCTTACAAGAAAAGCTGAAGAAGGCCTTTGACCGAAGGACTAAAGCAGAGGATTTCAACATCGGTGACAAAGTCCTCAAGTGGGATTCCAGAAGAGAGGACAAGGGAAAACATGGGAAATTTGACTCCCTTTGGAGAGGACCATTTGCTGTCCAAGCAATACAAGGGAACAATACCTATTTCCTCAAAAGCCTAAATGAAACTGATCTGGATCAAGGTCCTGTGAATGGCAGAATGCTGAAGCATTACTTGGAATATCACCCTTAATTGCAGTCTGAGTCTCTCCCTGTACATAAGCTGTTGTATATATTTCCTAAGTTGTTGTATATATTTCCATATATGTTAAAGCAAAATGCCTTACAGTTTTCTGATAGCTGGCAGCAGCAGATGAATCAAATCATATGGTCCACCAAGAAGAGAAACACAAAATAGCATGTCAAAGCAGCAAATCTGAGAAAGTTGGCAAACACAGTCAAAGACCCAAGGCAATCTGACCTGCTGTTCTTGGCCTTTCAAGAGGAAAGACCATCCCCATGTGGAGCCACTGTTGGATACCTATACCAATAGGTTTCATATTTCATGATTGGATATCAAAGGTCCAAATATGCTCTGCTTTGATAAGGCAAAGATCCCATATTTCCCTAAAAAGACAATGTCTGTGTCAGTTTTGATGAGAACTTAATTTTGATGGGTGGTCCAACAGTCTAATCTAGATCATGCCATGTTTTCAATTTCCATGTTGTAGAATAGAGAACGAAATCTGTCCAAACTGTTTAATCTTGGCAGATCAGTAGCTAGGTAGAGAAGCTAAGGTTCCCAACTGCTTAATCCGGGACCTTGGAAGGAATAAGGGTTGTATTAGA
>APFE031537745.1:0-10113 GCA_000404065.3 Pinus taeda | reverse complement strand
ATATATTTTAAATTAATTTAAAGTTATTAAAATTTAATGTTTAATAAATATTAGTTGTATTATGTGATTATGAATATACAATTTATTATAAATTTGTATTTTTATTAGGTATTTAAATGTAGTAGATATAATATCACTATAAGGATCAATGAGAATACTTTTTGAGTTGGAATTTAGGGATTGCCACAAACAATCAATGAGAAGTTTATGTGTTTCTGCAAGTTTTTTATGGCTATAAAGAGAATTATTCAAGATTCCATTATCATTAGTAACTATGTCATTATTTTACATCACTCTATCAATGGCTCTCTTTCGTTTGACAACAAACTCTAAGTCATTGTAAAAGGATATATCATATGGTAGGAAGATTTCATTCCAAATCATTTATTCATGTTCATAGGAACAACAACAAGAAGGCATATCAACTCATGAATGAGGGATTCCATCTAGTAAAAGGAAACCTTAAAAGTGGATAGGGTTCTATGCTTAACCCAGTTACTTAACTCTGATTGCAAACCATTTTTTGTAAGTATTGTTTTTTAGTTGGTCTATTTTAGAGGATCTACAAGCTAGAATTTTTAAAACACTAACGCTCTTGTGCCTGCTCCATGGCGTAGTTTTGGATCACAGTTTAAAATTTTGTTGTGTAATACAGTGTTGATGAGTCTAGACTAGAAAGAATACTTTTTAAAGCTGTAGAATTATGCTCCTAGCACAGATTTTATGAAATATAAATATATAAAAAATAAAACAAATGTAACATATATAAACTTCATGCATTTAATTTAATTTATTTCTATCTATTAAAATAATCAAGCTTATTTTTTTTATAAATTAAATGAATGATATATGTAACAATAAGTTTGTAGTTTGTGTTTTTTTTGGGAGGATGTTTTTTATAATGTTGTTTAAAATATTTACATATTAAAAAATATTTTTTTTGTTGATCAAAATCCTTTATGAATTGTTCAAAAAAGTACAAAATTCATCTTGTTGGCCAACTTCTACCCCATTTCCAGGAGATAAGTGCAAAAGCATAAGAGATATTTCCATTTGTTACATGAGTCCCAAAAGAAAAATGGCCAAGTTACTCAAAACACAAACAAAACCAAGAAGCAACCCACAATATTCATATCAAGGGAGAGGATTCAAAGCATGACAACCACCCGGTGCCACAGGGGGGTCATGCGCTTCATAACTGTGATATTCAATATGCGCTAATTGCGCCTCAATATCATCCATTCGATCGTTGTTGTGGCATTGACTACGTCTCACTGAAGCAATAAACACCAAAAATTATCCCTAGATGTACTCGACATCATTGACATAAACTATGATTTCATTTTTTTCGGCATATCTTTGTTGGTGGATCACATCAAGGGAGGCTTGAATATCCGTTAATAAGTCAAATATCATGGTTAGGGATGGTGGTTGCTCCATGCAACCCGATGATTAGGCTTGCTCATGGGATACCTTCCCCACCACATTTTATGCTCCCTCTGCATCAAAATATTGCTCTTGAGATTCCCGCTCCACATATTGGCCTCGAGTGTTTCCACCCCAACGAGTACGCTCATGTTGGCGCAACATATCCTCTACCTCTAGGTACCAAGACTGATTAACTGAACTAATACACTACTCTGACCAAGAGTGTTGGAACACCACTTTGTCGAAACCACACTACTCTCCAACAACAACCCTTTTGTTGAAGTGAATAACTAACCAAAATCCCATAGACGATAATAGGATTTTGAGAAGCACCTCCCCACACAATGAAGTGGGCCCAAGTGACCAGAGAAGACCTGAAATCCCCGCACCAATGCAAATGGGCTAGATAGATGTCCCCACGTTCACCCAACTACCAGCCCACACATTCCCCTTCCCTGCCCAGCTCCAATTCAAGCATACATAAAGCATTACATAAATTTTGAGGTCTAAAATGGGCCTCTTAAGGAATATCATAAAATAATAGTGGAAATAATAAAATAAGATTGTATTACCTCATCAAGTTTTGGTGGGAAAAAAAACTTTTCTTAATTCGTATTTTCAACTTATCTCCTTATGATTTTTATTAAATTTTGAGCAAGAACACTTATTGGATGTGGAATTTAATTTTACATCCAAGGAGTAGCCAAGTTGCATACTTTTTATGGACCCTATTACACGAAAAATGTAAAAGAATTGAAAAAACATTATTGCAATCACATTTTTTCAAGTATTTTACATTTTTCATGTAATAGAGATCATCAAAAGTATCTAACATGGTTACTCCTTGGATGCAAAAATAAATTCTACATCCAACGAGTGCTCCCTCTCAAAATTTCAGTAAAATCATAGGAATATAAGTTGAAAATACGAGTTGAAAAAATAGTTTTTTTTTGTTAATCTTTTTACTCCAAAAATGGTGAATCATCCCCCCATGGTTGACCTCATCATATTGAATCGTACTCATTCTTATAAAATTGATTTTTGCTATACATTTTTGTGTTGAGGCCCATTTTTTACCTTAGAATTTCTTTAATGGAAGTTGCGACCAAGGAAATTTAAAAAACACTAGAGCCCTAAGATTACTAGGGTGAAACCCAATACCCATTCCTTTGCAATACACAATAGAAAACTATAAAGGGTTTTTCCACCACGAGCAGAACACCCAAAATATCAAAAGACCAAGAACTGAAATTGAAATATCCCGAAATGCCAGACAATACAAACATATACTGGAATTCCAATTAAAGGTAGGAAAGAAGGAGTTACCTAAACATCGACTCTAGACCCCTCATTGACAAACACCATACTATTGCACCAAGGTCGCATAGGAAACCTCATGCTTCCTAGGTCTCATCCCAATTTTAGATGATAATAAAAAGCCAGCCTTTGTTCACTGAGCAACCTAGGGTCCCAGATAACAGTTTGGTCCTTAAATGCATTCAAAAACAATTTGTATTTCTAGACTACAAACATAGTCAGTTTCCTCCACCAGTCAAGACGCATGCTTGGCCCTCCAGATATGCCTCCCAAATGAACCAAGCAGGTTATCTTGTTCAAACACCACAATTTCATCTCTCGGTTAATTATTCTACTCACCACCACCAACACAAGTGGTGTAATAACCCATATCCATTCACAAAGCTTCCGCTACAAGCCATCCAACCCTAAGTGTTTTCCTATAGATATCAGGAACTCACCCCAGATTACATACAGGAAGAAATCTCACAGGCAAAAGGGGAGACCTCTTCCAACAAAACCTCCCTCTTCGACACAGAGGCTTAATGGAATGGATAGACTAGATACCAGTGGGAACACGAGGGGATAATTGCCAACACATACAAATGATGGATCTATGCTGGAAAATGAAATTTCTATTAGGAAGGTGTTGTAGCGGTTCAAATGACCCTCCAAAATTTTGGCCTGCACCAATTTCGGAGCCTCCCTTGGAGAGTTTCACTTGATGGCTGCACACACTCTGGTTCACTCTGTGAGCTCGTGTGAGTCTTTACATTTGCCTTGCTTGTTTATTGCAATCAAGTCTCTGCATGTTGATGTCTAAGTCATGCTTGCGACCATTTTCTGGTTATGCTCAAAGTCTTTGCTTTGTATGTGTTTGATGTGCTCGCCATGAAAGCATTTGTCACACTCACACATGGAGTCACATTCACTGTCGTGCAAGCATCGTCTCGATCATGAATGATCAGTCACAAGTGTCATGCCTTTCGCTTGCACTGTTGGTTAGTCATGTTTAACATATGTATCGGGATGGTTTGGTAGTTTTGTCTTCAAGTCATGTGAGTGTGTGTCCGTATGATCACCTATGCATCAAATTGTCATGCATATTACAGTTGAAAACATAACAAAGGAAATGTGGGACACCGTCAATAAGTTGTATCGTGGTCCATCTGAGAATCGGAAAATGATTCTCGAGGAGAAGCTGACGATGATCAAAATGAAAAAGGTTTAGAATGTTAAATCCTATCTCACATGGATTCGGGTTATTAGAGATGATCTTGCAGCTCTTGGAGAGAAACCATTAGATAGTGAGTTGGTGTGCACAACACTCAATTGGTTCACCAAGAATTAGTGTACATTCATTCAAGTGATTTATGGGTGAGACACGCTTCATAGTTGGAAGTTCCTATGCATTAAATTTTACTCAGGAGTTTGAGCTAAGGCTTAATATCAAAGAGGGTACTACTAGCAGCATTGGTAAGGGACTGAAGATAGATAAGGAGGAGGGGAATGTAGCCCTTGCAAGAAATGGAAAAGCGAAGAATGGTCCCATTCATGGACACGACTGAAAGGGAGAAAAGAAGAAAAAGGTCTTGTCGAAGATCAAGTGCTTTGGATGTGGTGAGTTTGGTCACTACGTCACCCAATGTTTGGAGAGGAAAAGGAAAAGAAGGGGAGGCAAACAAAAATTTCAACAAATATTAATGACTTGACCACCAGGTTAGAGGATGTGTTTGATATGTTTTCCACATTATTCTTAGATGGAAGTGGAGTATGATGCTCCATGATAGGATTTGTGGGAGGAGAAATAGGAAGTATGGATCTATCGAAGGAGGGCTTCATCAGTAGATTAGATCCAGTTGTTTTATATTCTTCACATGGATCGATACCTTTTCTACGGGAACCCACATTAGTAGAATAGCAAGAGTATTGAGGTGTTAGCTAGGCATAGTCATATACTTGAAAGACAATGTAGAGCTAGGGTGGTGCATTCAGAGACTCAAGGGACAATTGCAGTGACACAGTAGATCAGTGATAGTTTGAGACTCAGAGGGAGTTGCCTTATGGAAGCTCAATATTTAGGATCTGAGAGATCAATACACACAAGTGCATTGGTTTTAGTAGTGTAGAGGCATTAGGAATGTGAGATAAAGTATGTGTAGTAGCATAGTGGACAGTGACTATTTTCTTCATAGTGATTTCCAGTGACAGATAGTCATTTCAGCTTAAATATTGGAAGGAAGGAGGTATCATAGATGTTAGACATCAGCAACGTGGATCAGGTCATTTACTTCATAGAATAGATGGGTATAGTGGAGAACACCTTCCTTGCTAAGAGGGAGAAATTAGAGAAATTTTGAGGTCTCAAATGCATGCCCTAAGGAATATTATAAAATAAAAGTGGAAATAATAAAATAGGATTAAATTACATCATCAAATTTTAGAGGGAAAAAATTAAGACACCACATTTTCAACTTGTATTTTCAACTTATCTCCCTATGGTTTTACTCAAATTTCGAGTGGGAACACTCAGAGGATGTAGAATTGGAATTCCTCATCCAAGGAGTACCCATGTTACATACTTACGATATACCCTTCTATAGGAAAAATGAGAAATACATGAAAAACTGTGATTGCAACCGTTTTTTTCATATAGCAGGGTCCATCAAAAGTATGAAACATGGATACTACTTGGATGAGGAATTAAATTATGCATCCAGTGAGTGATCCCTCTTGAAACTTGAGTAAAACCATAGGAAGATAAGTTGAAAATATGAGTTCAAAAAGTAGTCTTTTTATTTAGTCTTTTTAATTTTTACTCAAAAAATGGTAAATCATCCCTCGTGGTTGACATCATCATATTCTATCCTATTCGTTCTTATAAAGTTTATTTTGGTTGTACATTTTTGTTTTGAGGCCCATTTTTTACCTCAAAATTTCTCTAATGATTTGGTAGCAACGAGCAGGTGTTCTAGTCTCAAATGATGTCTAAGAGGCTAAGGAACATGAGATCTCCAAAATCCAGAAAATGTTTCATCAGATAAGACTTAAAAATTCCTTAATTAAATTAATTATCTAATAATCTAACTACTTCCCAATTTTAACTTAGGGAAGTTGGTTAATTAAAGTTAATTAATTAAGATAATTTGATTTTTCTCTAGAGACTTCTATTGGAGTTAAAGTGATCTAAGCCATAGATTGGGATTAGAACTTGGTCATTGGTTGCTTAATAGAAGACTATAAGAGAAATTTGAGGTTTTGGAGAAGTGGCATCAAAGAAGATCAGAGTTGAGCAGTTCAACTACCCAGTTGTAGGTATTTAGCAAGGGTGCATTTGAAGATAGCGAAAGAATCAAAGCGAGTGACCAATAAATATTTGGAAGAAGATATTTTGGAAGAAGATTTTCTCAGTACTTATAGTGTCTGAGAGATAGGAAAGAGGGAGATCGAATTATTTGCAAAGGAGGTCATACACAACTGTTATAGCTCTAAATATCACCCTTGGTATTTGTGATGTTTGGTTTATGGCATAGGGCAACCCCTCCTTCCATACTTGGTCCAAATATTTTAACAACAGTGTTTTACTCCCTGTACGCTACTTTTCCCTGTGATAAAAGCATGTACATGCGGGTTAGTCTATACCCAACTCGCGTATATGTGTTAAAGCACTTAAAAAAAATAAATTTATGTAATTATGGGTAGAGTTCACGGGTTTTACCTATAAATTACCTCCTAGTGCCCGTGGTACAACTATTTGCCAACTGTTTCCCAACTAAAAAAATAATTGCGAGAAGTATAAATAGACTTCTATGGGAATGTCTTAAGGAGGAGAAGAGATAAAATTACTATATTGAGATTATCCCTTGACTGAGTCTGAAGTATCCCTGTGCTTCAAGCACTTCCCCAAGTTTATGAAACCCTTGTTTCCTTGAGTGTTGATATTCTCCCACTTGCTTGAGATATCATGGTATTGGTTATGGAAGGAAGCTATTGAAGAATGGGACTGGACGGATCTGGAGGACGGTTCCGCTTGGAGCTAGAAGAAGAAGACTTAGGTGAATTCTCTCCGTGTTGGTTATAGCTTTCTACAATAAAAGAAACATTGTCTTGTTCTTGAGATTAACTTTGTTTATGCATCAGATGTTGTTGTAATTCATGTATGAATGTCATTTTGATGTATAACTAATCATCTTGATTATATGATATAAAGTTGGTTTCATTAAAATTATTTATCTATATGATGCTATGTATGTTCGGATTGGCTGATTTGCAAATTCGAATATCATCAGGAGTCGCAGAGGGTCTGAACCCTACTGGAACTACCCAAATGAAGGATATCTGGGTATGGCCGCTATCACATAGTTTGTTTATATAAGCATGTTGCTTGAGTTGTATGAGTGTTTCTTATTGTAGTTTTCTCTTGCTCTGTTGGGGTTTCAACCCAAAGCCCTAGGGTACTTATTCCCGTAATAGAATTGGCGACTCCACTGGGGATAACAATCTTGTTATTCCTAGTTTGGGTAGTTCAGTGTCAATCAGGGCTCAGTTCTTGGTTAGCTTATTGTGACAATATTGTTTGGTCCAGTAGAATCTCAAACCTTAAGTCTAATCTTTTTGATCTGGCTTCATTTTTTATTTTTCTTGCAAAGCTTTGTATACGCACTTTTCTCTATTTACAGTAGTGTACACATGCTCATTTCTGTGAATTCAACCAGTGTATACGTGAGTTTCCTTTGTCACAAGTGTGTGTACACTCCTCTATGCTTGAACACAGTCGCGTATACCAATTTTTGCATGCTTTTTTCAAATCTTTCTGCCCAGAAAGATTTGTTTCTTGGTCTATTTGGTTTCTGAGTGGTCAGTTTCTATCTTTAGAATTTAATTATTCAGCGAGCTTACTATTTTGAATTCTCTTCTGCTTTGAAAATTTTTTGGCCTAGTTTTGCTTTTGAGTGAGTTTTATGATTTTTGTTTGGACACACACGACTTCTTATAGAGGTTCTTGATTGTTCTGGTTCTCTGGAACATCAGATTGTTTTCAATCTTTGTGTCAAGCTTGATTATTGGTCTACTTGCTTTGCTTCCCATCATTTCGTGGCCTTACACCTTTTATTGCTTTTTGAAAGTTTCTTTTTGATGAATTTGAAAGTGTTTATTTCCTGACTTCTTGGTCAATTTCTCAAAGATCTTTGCTACTGTTTCAGTCAATTAGTACAAGTTGAAGCCCTTTTTGTTCAAGTTTTCCTTTACTGTCGAATTTGTAACTTGCAAAGTTTCCTTGTGCTCCTCTTTCAGTCTTTGAATCTTTGGTGGCATATAGAGTGCTTTCGAAGTGTTGTTTTCATTACTTCTTGAAAAAGAAAAGTCCTTAAAAAACATTGTTTTTGTCTTCTTTTTCCAAGTTTGATTTTGGTTTCTTTTGATTTTTTGAAAGTGATTTGTGATATTTTTTATTAGTCCTTCTTGTTGGATAAGATTTTGTATTCAAAATTTGTATTCTTTTCAAACACTTAAGTTGGCTTATTAATAAGTTATACACAATTGCTCTCGTTCTTTTTAGAGTAAACTAGGATCTTGCATTATCATGTACACCTTGCATTAGGATAGTTTTTCATTATTAAAGGATCAATAGTCTTTTTAGCTTTTGTGAGTGTGAAGTGTGGTATAAGAAAAGAAAATAAAAAAGTTTTTGCTTTATAGAAGTTTCTTAGAACCCAAGTAGAAATTTCTTTTCATCGAAGAACAAATGATTGCATTTCATATAAGTTAGTTTTTCATTAATTTCTTTTGCGTCATACAAACACCATCGGTTTCATTTCCATATTGTACCTTTCACTTAAAAGAACAACCACTTAAAAACAAGTGCTTAATAAAATAAACTAGAACTTTTTGTATTGTCACCAGAATACACCAACAAGTTTTAGGTTTATTTAGGGCCTTGGATTAGGTGAGAGGAGAGTAAACTCTCCAAGGCCACTCTAAATTGTAAAACATAGAAGTCTAATTAAAGAGTGAAATCTAATCGTGTTAGGGAGACTAGGAAAGCTCCATGACTGGGAGTTAAGCACAAAGGTTTGTGAAGATAAGGGCAAGAGATACCCCCTCTCTTACTTGTCAGATCCTACCTCACAACTGTTTTGCCCAATTTCTGATACGAGTCGGTGTCTTTAGTTGCCTATCCTAGGGATCCACACAGGTGGTTGCGGAGGGGAATCCCGTGGCACCCTTGTGAAGCTTGGGGGCTTGCACTGGTAAAGGGTGTTGTCTGGAGGTCAACGTAACTACCTCTGATACCTTCATTAGTAGACTTGGGGCGTAATTACCCCAGTCTATTTTCGGAAGGCCCTTATTATTAACTTTCTTGTATTTTGGTGTCTGATCCTAATCACCTAGAGTGGAAATACTAGAATGTTGTTTAATTCCTGATCTCTTTAGGGAAATTTTTTAGTGTGTGTTCTGCGCTCCAAGTCATCCTAGCTTTTAATTTTCTTGAGTATTTAAGTAGATCTTATAAAAATAATTCAAAGTGGCTGAACGACTATCTCGACAGTCCCAGAGACTTCGTAGGCTTTCACTTATGAGTCTAGAGCCTTCTCCTAGAAGGTGTAGGAGCGATTCTACCAGTGGTTTTCAACCAGTGGCAGTAGGCACATTGGAAATTGATACTCTGCTTGGGGGCATTAGTTCACAAGATAGACCTAGTACTACCACAGAGTTAGAGAGGAACACACTAGTTCTTTCTCAAGTACTCTTCCAGTCAGAAGATAGTATTGAAGTAGAAGAGATTTCAAATTCGGTAGCGGCTTCAAATTCTCCTCTCCCTCCTGATCATCGAGATGTATTGTTATACGTTGGAACTCCAACTCACAGGCCTTCAAGCCACGGTCCACACACATCTATCACTTTGATAACCACTGTTGTAAGCATGGCATCCACCACGAGTGTTGTGAGCATGCAGACTCCCATATCTGTGCAAGGGGGAGGAACTATTTCCATCCCTTCTAATACTCCCAACACTTCCTTATGTGGGTCTACTTCAATTCCGTCAACAAGTGGAAGTTCTCAAGGTAATGCATCCAGTTTTGGATTTTTCCCTTTTGGAATGCCCTCTCAAGGTATTCCTTCAATTCTGTTGAATATACCATCAACCGCCTCCACATCCATGATGAGTGGATAGGCTTCTTTTCAAGGTTTCCCATTTGGAAGTGGTCATATAGCACATTCCAATCTGACAGTAGGGTCTATTCCTTTTCCTTTCATAAGTCAAGGTGGTAACCCCTTTCAAAGTTGGACAAACCCTGTGCTTAGTGGGATAGGAGCCAAGAATCAGTTTTTCAGCCAACAAGGGAATGTGCCATATTCCTCAGTTAATTCATTTCAAAGTTTTTC